>APFE031267617.1:32580-52822 GCA_000404065.3 Pinus taeda
TGCATGAGTGCTAAGTGAACTATTCAAATCATGAGAAATTAGTCACTTACGACTACCTCTCATGGAAATGGTCATACGTGAATGACTTACTTAACGCAGTTGAATCCCAAAAATGATATCTAAAATAATAATAATAATTTTTACAAGTACATCCTTTGTCAAGAACCCCAAATTCACCTTAGAAAATCTGCCAAATTTCAACAACTCGGCCTGCTCGTTCAGCAACACCCTCGTTCTTCGTTCAGGGTCACCCACGCCCATGTCTTGTCATGTAGCTCACCCTAGGGCAAAGGCACCCACCTCGCCGGGTCAAGTCACCCTCTACACAACTCGTCACAATCCGACGACTTGCCTGTAGCTCGTCATAACACCAACTCACCCACAACTCATTGCACCGACGTTGTCCACAACTCGTCCACACTGTAGACCTGTCCACCAGGCAAGAGCGCCCACCCCGTTGGGTCGCCTTTTGCAACTCGTCTACAAGGCAGTAGTGCCCACTTGCAACTCATCTGCTAGGTAGAAATGCCCACCTGCAACTCGCCCCGAACTTGTCGGCCCGGAACCTGTGTTTATTTATCCTTGGTTTGGTACTGCAACTCTCGGTCCGCCTACACCTTGCCCTCTATTTTTCACCTCTTGCTCTTGCTCACCTAAGTGCTGCTCAATTTTTGTTTGCTTGAACTTGCTTGATGCCTTTCTCCACCAAGTCGTCATCAATATATATGAACTCGTCATGTGTCAAGGTGGGTCGGCCTGCCTAGGCTGACCACATGAACTGCCCATGAAACTACCAAATGCGTCAGCCCACCAACTCGTCCGATCTGCATGTTGGCCCGCCAACTCAATGGCTTCGCATGTCGACCCACCAACTTATCGATCTTTAGACACATCATATAAACTCATCGCGTGCGCCCATACTTTGTTGATTTTCCCAACCTCAGTTTTTTTACTCTCCAAGTAACTCGTCGCACAGTCGCAACTCGTCGTCGCACAACTCGCCATCGCACACTTGTCGGGGCACGTTTAACTGAACGCACTGGGTCATCATTGCAAACTTGGCTCGTCGAATTTAACTGAATTTCATCTCCCACCATCGCTCATTGCACATGAGCACGCTCAGCTCGTGGTCATGACATACTCCGCCACTTTAAATGGTTGTCGTTCTCGACAATTCCATCATACAACATTGGAAAGTGTTGCTAGCTCCAACATCTACAAAATGTCCATGCTGCCCATCGCTGCTCCATCATTGTATAAACCACCAAGGTTCATGACTCCATGAACATGAAGTCTCCTCAATCCATGATCATAAATCCACATTTGTCGCAAATCCACATACTGACCCATCATGGAAGGTTGGCCCCTCCAACTCGACTACATGCCATCACTACAACATATATTGTGTCTGACCTCATCACGTATCGTCATCATGTGAATCACTGCATAATAATCAATCCAACAAAACATCTCAGTCATAACCAAGACATCTATCTGACAAAAACTTGGTGCACTGCATGTCCCCATGTCATCGAACTAGTTGGGTAGCTAATCCAACTGTAGTGCTCAGCCCATGAGAATGAACCTCCTCAGGTCACCATTGGTTGTTTCTCAGCATCCTGTCACAATCTCAACTCGATCAAAAATCCATCTCCAAGTGTAAAGAAGCCATGCTCAAGTCCATGACATAGTCCATCATCCCATCTACAACATGCTACCCATGATGCTAATGCCAATGTGTTGTCATATAGTCGCATTCATTCAAGAAACATCAACCTGTCAAGAAAATAAGCCTCATCTCCAAGGCCCCTTATAAGGGTAGTGTAGTCCTCTTGGATATCAAGGACCTACACACACCCATCCTCCAATGTTTATCTAGAAAGAAGGGCCAGGAAGTTTCCTCCGTGACTCTCATCCACCTATGTATCCAATTTAAACCGCATCTTCAAATACTCATGCACAACTTCAACATCCTCATGTGTACAACCAAGCCTCTCAATCTTGTCTTTCATCAATTGAATGTCATATATGCCCATGTCATACCTACAAAAATCCACTATGCCAGCCAGATCTCTACCTGCATAATCCTCCCCAACCACTACCTTATAAGAAGTATTCGAACTCCCTTCGTCAGCAACTCCATGGTGAAGACCCCTTGTAGAAGATGCATCTGTCAAGTGTCTCAAGATGTGTGAAACTACCTTTCCACCTTCATCTATCCTTCTATCTCTTGCAACAAAATCAATTATCTTCCTTTCCTTCGTTGTTTGAGTCATACATCCAAGTTCCCTTTGCTCCACATAATCATGCTTCACATTTGGATCCTTTGGATACAAAGCCATCAGACCAATTCTTGGTCTATATCCCAATGATCTGAAAATGGGGACTAAAGGCTTCTTGTAAAGCTTACAAGAACCTCTCCCAATTCCAAAGCTTATATATTCCCAAGATCTAGTAATTAACCAATCGCGGAATTAAAAGTGCTTGAATATAGGTGTATGCTTATGTTTGTTTTAAAATTGTTTATGTGCCTTAAGTTTATTTGCTTGAACTGATATAAAACATATAAGAGCAAATAAAGCAACAATGCAATGGAGCAACAAGCAAACACACATAACAAAAATATAATATGGAGTTCACCCAAAACTCTTGGGCTACGTCTCCTTGAGCTCTAGTCAACTCGATTAGGATCTCTAGGATTATGGCAAAGTCCTTTTACAACCTCCATGATCAACTCCACTATATTACATAGAAACAATGGGCGTAGAACACCATCTCATCCCTGGCTCTAAAGCTCTCAGGCTTTCTGGCCCTGGCTCTGGCTTTCGCTCTCGGCTCTCGGCTCTGGCTCTGGCTCTAGCTCTGGCTCTAGCTCTTGGCTCTGGCTCCTGGCTCTAGCTCTAGCTCTGGCTCTGGCTCTAGCTCTGTCTCTCGCTCTTGGCTCTCAGCTTTGGCTTCTCTGAGCTCTTTGTCAGCCTCTGCGTGCCTCTATAATTTTCTTGACTTCCAAGTGATTCTTTAGCAACAACTTGTTGTTGTCAATGGACCTCTTTGGTTCAATCAACGTCCAAGTGACTCCCAAAACTCTCTGCGTTGCCTCAGCAATCATGCTCTCTGGCTTTTGTGAGGCCTCTTCTGGCTCTTCCTGCTCTCTCTCTACCTTCAATCATGCTCTCTGGCTTCTTTGAGGCATTCTTCCAGCTCTATGGCTTCCTATCCATTTCTCTGCATGTAATCATTCCTTTGCGGCTCTGCAACTTCTTCTGCTCCTTGTCTCTTCGACTGGCCATCTGGCTCTGCGGCTTTGTGGCTCTCTATGCATTACAAATGCATCATTTCCTGTAAAACACCCACTTTTAGCATGGCACAATGATCAGGGGTAGTTACAAAGGAATCGGGCCCTTTCTTCATGCGAAAACCCGAAAATGGAACAAAATTCCAATACACAGAGATTTTTTGAAAATAAACTATCGGGCACGAAATCCCAGACTTCAAATTCTCTAAAATCGTGCTTATAAACCCTTTTAGATCCACCTTTTATGGCTATCTCAAGCCCACCATTGATCTACATGATCTCCAATCTAACCGCTGACAATTTGTTTCGGGTGGCTTATGTGCGCAGAGATTACCCACTCGAAAAGGTGGTTTTCTCTCTCCTGCACCATGCCACGTGTCGGCCAGTGTATGGGTTCGAGCAGAGCCCGTCTAATACCACTTACTGCTTGAGGCTTGCACGAAATCCCGCTTACCATGGAACTCAAATAACCCAGAGCTACATTTTTAAACCTTTCGGGTCTGACTTTATTGCTTCGGGTCGTTTCCTTTGTATTTCGGTTTTTATAGCGGAAAGGCGCTAATACGCAGAAAATCTGAAAATCTCGGATTTCAAATTTTATGAAATCAGGTCCATAATCCCTATCGGGTCTGGGTCCTGATTGCTAATCACAATTGCAACGGCCCAGGGGTCTGCCCTTTGGGTATGCTGACCGCCGATCCGCCAATCTGTCGATCACCGATATCGCACCTCGCATATTGCATCAGTGGGGTCTATGCCTTCTACTCCTTCGATCGCCAATCGCCAATATCACTCATCACAATCGCATTGTTGCATATCGCCCAATCACATGCCGTTATGCCTGGGGTCCCAATATCGGGTGAAGACCTACCTACGATCCGATATATTGGAGATCGTTGATTGGGGGTCCTTCCACCTTTGCGTTAAGTCCATCCCTTTGCACATTTGTGATGTGATTCCCTTAAGGAGCCTTTTAGGCCATTTTTAGAAGAAATTCCTCCTTTTCCAAAGGACAAAGGCAATCTCCTTTCTGCGATAACTTCTTCATCCAAAGTCCATTTTAGCCCATTCAAGTTGCAGTAGATTCAAAATGAGAAGATCTATGCAATGGCACTATTTCCAAGAGCATCCTTGGACTTCCATTTTCCTCTATGAGGAACACTTTAGACTTAGAAGTCTATCTTAGATCCATTTTGGATCACCCAAGCAACTCCTCCTATTCATCAGAACCATCATAGTTTGTCCTCCAACTATAATGAAGAGAATATCTCAGTCCACCCTTGGTATGGCTTGTGGAGCCTTCAGAAAGTCCTACCCCAATGCCATAGTATGATCATCCAAGTCGATCACCCTTAAGTTCAACTTCTAAAACCATGAACCCACTCTTACTTGAGTGTCCTTCAAAACACCTGTGACAACTTTCATGGTATAGTTCACTACTTTGAAAGCACTCAACTCTCTCCCCACTTTAGCTTTCTTCCCAAAATATGTTGTTGCTTTCCTGCTAAGGAAGCTATGAGTAGCCCTCATGTCCACATGCAACAAACTTCTTTCCATGTATGGTTACCTGCACAAAACTCAACCTTAAGGCATCACCATCCTCTCTAGGCTTTGTCTTGTGTCTTACCTCTGCAACCTTCTTCAATAGTTCAACCTCAGAAGAGTCTTTTAACTTAGGTTTCAACCTGAATTCCTTCTTAAGGTATTTTAGCTCCTTATTCGGATCATCTAAGCAACTCGATCCTAGTGTAGATTGAGTTTCATCAAGCTTCTCCTCCATCGCTTTCTGCTTAAGTGCACCTACTTGGCACACATTGACTTCTTCCACTCAAAGTAACCCAATAATCCGAACATCTTCCTTCATGGTTTGGTGATAGTCCCAAAGTATATCAATGTAATTGATCTCATCTTTCTCTATCACTATGGGCTTTCGATCAAGAAAGTCCCTCTTGATTTCGTCCTCAAGTCCCTTGACTTTCACGTGCAACATGGTGCTTTTCTCCCTTAGTCGAACCCATTCATCCATGATTTCTTGGAGTCTTCAATCACCCTGTCATATCTTCTTATCAAGTTCATCGATTTCTACAGTCCTTCCATGAATATTACCCAAGTCCTTCCGCATGTCCACTATCTTATCCCCCATGTGTATCAAGAGTTCCCACTCTTGCACAAGAGATTCATAGCATTTTTGTGTCTTGTCTTTCCAATAATCTTTCATGTCTTCAAGTTTTTCAAATGCTCTTTCAACTATCTTCATCCATTTGGAAAATCTTCAATACTTTCTTTACCCTCAACAGTGATCAACTTCAAAACCCAATACCAACTACTACCAACAAATATCAACTGTCACGAAGTTTTCACTTCAATCTGCAAATCGTTTAAAGCCCACGAAATCCAAACCGCTCTGATACCAACTGTCATACCCTTATCTTGGCAGTGGTCTTTCAACTGCACATAGGCAGGTGCGGCACCGTTACCCATTTTATTTTCACCAATACTTATGAGTACGGGCTATGCCTAACATTCAACACTTAGTTATTTTTCTTCAATTCTACTAAGCATTCATCATTTACACAACAAAATAACATTTATATCATCATCTTTTATCAATATGCACATCAAAAATACTTTCTTTTAATGGGAGGGTAAACTCTGAGATTAGAGTCTGCCCAATAGTAATAAAATAATCTCTTACAAGTACATCCTTTGCCAAGAACCCCAAAATTCACCTTAGAAAATCTACCAGATTTCAGCAACTTGGGTTGCTCGTTTAGTAGAGAACTTGTTCTTCGTTGAAGGTGGCCCATGCCCATGTCGTGTCGTGTAGCTCACCCTTGGGCAGATGTGCCCACCCCGCCAGGTTGGATCGCCCTCCGCACAACCTATCACACTTCGACAACTTGCTCGCATATCATCCCACCAGTAGCTCGCTGATGGCTCATCGTATAGATAACTCGTCGTTCCAACAGCTCATCGCACTGGCGCTCTCCGTAACTCATTTACATCATAGACCTTTCTGTCGGGCAGGAATGCCCACCCAGTCTGGTTGCCTTCCGCAACTTTTCTGCCAGGCAGGAGCGCGCACCTACAGCTCATCCGCTGGGCAGGAGTGTACACCTGCAACTCACCCCGAACCTGTCCATTTGGAACCTGTGTTTCTTTCTCCCTCGGCTTGGTACTGTGGCCCTTGGTCTCCCTGCACCTCGCCCTTACTTTTTCACCTCTTGCTCTTTCTCACCCAATTGTTTCTCAATGATCGTTCGCTTGAACTTGTTTGATGCCTTTTTCCACCAAGTCGCCATCAATATATACAAACTCATCATGTGTTAAGGTGGGTCGACCTGCCCAAGATGACCACATGATTCGCCCATGAAACTACCAAATTATGCATCGTCCCACCAACTTGTTCGCTATGCACATCGGTCCGCCAACTCGTCCACTCTGTACTTCAACCCACCAACTCATCAGTTTTTCGACACCTCATATAAAATTGTCACGTGCTTCCATACTTAGCCAATTTTCCTAATCTCAATTTTTTGACTCTCTAAGTAACTCGTCGCTTCGTCGAAACTCATCGCCGCATAAATCATCGTTGCACATTTGCTAGGGTGTGTTTAACTGAACACACACACTCATATTCGCAAACACGGCCCATCACATTTAACTGAAGTTCGTCTCCCACCATCGCTTGTTGCACATGAACGTGCTCAGCTCGTGGTTGTGACACTGCTTGTCACGACCACAAGATGAGCGCACTCATATGTGCAACGAGCGAAGATGGGAGATGAAATTTGGTTAAATGCGACAAGTCAAGTTGGTGATGACAAGCGAGTGCATTTGGTTAAACACGCCACAACAAGTTTGCGACGATGAGTTGTGATGGTGCGATGAGCTACTTGGAGAGTTGAAAATTTGAGATTGGGAAAATCGGCTAAGTATGGGGGAGCATGTGCGACAATTTTGATAGAGGTGTTGAAAAACCAACGAGTTGGTGAGCTGATGTGCAGAGAGAACAAGTTGGTAGGTTGACACATATTTTGGCAGTTTTATGAACGATTTATGTGGTCAGCCTACGCAGGCCAACCCACTTTAACTCTTGAAGGTCACGTATATATTGGAGGTGACAAATTGGTGGAAAGGGGGCATCAAATCACGCGAATTCAATTGATAAAGCAACACTTGGGCGAGCAAGAGAAAGAGCAGAAAAGGAAGGGCAAGGTACAGACAGACCGAGGGCCATAGTATCAAGCCAAGGTGAATGAAGTTGTAGGTTTCAGGTGGCTATTCTGGATGGATGAGTTGCAGGTGGGCGATCCTACCCGACAAATGAGTCACAGGTGTGTGCTCCTACATGACTCAATAGGCAAGATGCAGTGGGAGCTCCTGCCTGACCTGGCAAACGAGCTGCGAAGGACAACCTCAGGGTGGGCACCTTACCCGTGGATGAAGTGCGGAAGGAAGACCCAATGGAGTGGGTGCTCCTGCCTAGTGGCGAGCAGCGGAGGATGACATAGTGTGGGAGCTCCTGCCCAAAACAAGTTGTGGAGGACGACACGATAGTGTGGGCGCTCCTTCCTAGCGATGAGATGAGGAGGGCGACACGAGGTGGGCACCTCTACTCAGACGAGCTACACAACACGACAGAACGTTGACACTACTGAACGGAGGGGTGACCTGACCCGGTGAGGTGGGTGACCCAACACAGGCAGGATGATTTGCTGAAATTTGGCAGATTTGCTAAGGTGAATTTTGGGGTTCTTGGCAAAGGTTGTACTTGTAAAAATATTTGTAAAATATTGTTTTTTTATTATTGGGCAGACTCTAATCTGGGAGTTTCCCCTCCCATTAAAAGAAAGAATTTCTGCTATGCATATTGATAAATGATGATGATGATGTAAATTTTATTCCATTGTGTAAATGATGAATGCTTAGTAGAATTGAAGAAAAATAACTAAGTGTTGAATGTTAGGCATACCCCGTACTCATAAGTATTCGTGAAAAGAAAGTGGGTAGCGGTGCCACACCCACCTATATGCAGTTGAAAGACCACCGCCATCATAGGGGTGTGACAGTTGGTATCAGAGCCCTAATTCATGGAAGTGAAGCATATATCTCTTGGTAACAGGGATCAAAATTCCCACAAGGCTTTGGAAATTTTAACAGAGACAAGTAAAGGGTCAAGTTGAACGATAAAATAAGTTTATGGTCTCAATGGGATCACAAGCGAAGATGATGGCGGATCAAGCGAAAGAACCTCAAGTTACGATGGGGGAATCTATCATGGATGTCGAAAGAAGTTTCATGGACAGGATAGTGGATAAAATGGAAAAATTAACTTTTGATATAACTTTGGTGAAGGCTGAATATGCTGAACATCGGGATATGACAACAAAGTTGCAGGAAGAGCATATGGAGTTGAAGGAAGATTTTGAAGACCTCAAAATTCGATACGAGTATACAAAATGGATGTATGCACAAACAGAGAAAGAAGTCAAGGACATTGGAGCTGCAAGGGATCAAGGTCTGGCATAAATCTCAAAGTTGCATAAGGAACTTGACGATGTTGGTAATGAGATAACTATTTTGAAGAAAGCAGTTGGGCAAGGATTTGTTGGAGGAGTTGTCCATGTGAAAGTCAAAGAACTCGAATCTTATGATGGGATGAGGAGTGAAACTCTTGGAAATTTCTTATGGGATATGGAGAAATACTTGGAACATTTGGGTAGACCTGATGATGAGGCCAAAGTAAAGGTATCTTCTCAATTATTGATGAAAGATGCTAATATGTGGTGGCGAAGAAAGATGGACCAAATTGCCAATGGTGAGGCAAATGAAATCTCTTCATGGGATGACATGAAGAAAGCTTTGGAGACTCATTTTAGCCCAAAATATGAGACTTGGGATGCAAGGACGAAGATAAAATATATGAAGCAAACAAGGAGCCTACAAGCATATCAACGAGAGTTCTTGAGTACGATCTTGGAATTACTTGATATGGCAGAGAAAGACAAGGTATTTAATTTCATCATAGGATTGAAACCTTGGGCACACAATGAGGTGAAGAGGTAGAAGATCAAGACACTAGAGGAAGCGTTTGCAACAGTTGATTGCTTGGTATAACATTATGATGAAGGAACCAAAGAACGAAAGAAGAAGAGAGATAAATTGAAAGAGAAGTCTACGAAAGAAGAGCCTTTGAGATCGAATGACAAGTCAAAGATGAAGAAGCCTCTGAAGTGTTGGATTTGTGAAGAACCACATACGGTGAAGAATTTTCCTTCAAGAATGAACGTGGAAGCTGTAGCACAAGCTGATGAGAAGAAAAAGAAAGAAGAAACTTCCATTGGAGTGATGCAGATTTTGGGAGCTGTAGTAGCTACAGAAGCGGTCTCACGATGAAATCCTGAAAGGAACAAGTTGGAATATGTGGAGATGAAGATTGGGAATGACAATATTCTTACTATGGTAGATAGTGGTGCAAATCATAACTTCATGAGTGAAGATATTGTGAGGACAATTAGGCTGAAGTTTATTCCAGTTCAAGCACAGTTGAAAGCAGTGAATTCTGCACTAGATTCAGTGATCGGTGTAGCAGAAAAAGTTGATGTGAGCATAGGTGACTGGACTGGGAAATTCGACTTCACAATTGTGTAGATAGATGACTATGAAGTTGTACTGGGTATGGAATTCATGAAAAATTTTGAAGCTATGATAGAGCCTCACTTGAAGAAATTGTACATTTATGATGGGCGTGATGATGATCCCGTTGGTGTACCAACCATAGGAACTACGACAGCTAAAGGTAAGTTGACAAATGAATGTGAAGGAAATCAAGTAAGATGAAGAAGTCTATAAGAGGTTGTCTTTTATAGAGGCAAAACTTATGGAACAATCACAGGTGATTAGAGCATTGTCTGATAGTATCTTGGATCTATCAAGTAAACTAGAGGCAGTGGAAGGAATTGGTGATGCTAACCCTAAGATTCAGATGGAAAGTCGGGAAGCATACATGTAGATATTGGAGGAGGAAGATCCAGATAAGTGGATTGAGCTATTAGCTAAGGAAGAGGGAGAGCCTTCGACATCCACTTCCTCCCTCTCTTCTTAGACTGACATGGGGATGAGGCTCACTGTTAGCTGCTCATGGCAATGAGTATCTAATGAGTTGAGCAGACATCTAGGGTGAGATGGACATGATTGGTAGTAGTGTGCAGAGATGATTCATGATGATGTAGGAGCATGAGTTCTTATGGAGGCGATGTACGGTTGGATTAACTACCCAACTAGTCACCAACATGAGGGGTACCAACACATGATTTTCTTGCAGAGTTTGGCATATCGATGGCATGAGGCAGGTCATAAGTGGACACATCTGGATACCCATATATATGGATTTGCAGTCTTAGCAATGATGGTTGTTGAGATGGTGTTGTTGAGGATGACAACCGTTTAAAGTGGGGGAGTATGTCATGACCATGAGCTGAATGCACTCATATGTGCAACAAGCGATGGTGGGAGATGAACTTTGGTTAAATGTGAAGAGCTGAGTTTGCAACGATGAGTGGGTGCATTTGGTTAAACGTACCTCAGCGAGTGTGCGATGATGAGTTGTGTGACAATGAGTTGTGACGATGTGACGAGCTACTTGGAGAGTCGAAAAACTAAGATTGGGAAAATTAGCTAGAGCACGTGTAACAAGTTTATAGAGGTGTCGAAAAATGGATGAGTTGGCGGGTGGACGTGAGGAGCAGATGAGTTAGTGAGCCGTCGCATCTTTTGGCAGTTTTCTGAATGATTTGTGTGGTTGGCCTGGGCAGGCCATCCCACCTTAACTCTTGGAGGTCACGTATATATTGGAGGTGACGACTTGGTGGAAAGGGGGCATTAAATCAAGCAAGTTCAAGTGATAAGGCAACACTTAGGTGAGCAAGAGAAAGAGCGAAAAAGGAAGGGCAAGGTGCAGTTGGACTAAGGGATTGCAGTACTGAGCCAAGGTGAATGAAGTTGCAGGTTTTGGGTGCTTGTTATGGACAAATGAGCTGCAGGTGGGTGCTCCTGCCTGACGGAGGAGTCGCAGGTGGGCGCTCCTGCCTGGCGGACGAGTCTCAGTTGGGTGCTCTTTCCCGATGGACGAGTCGCAAGTGGGTGCTCTTGCTCAGCGGATGAGTCCTAGGTGGGTGCTCCTACCTGACCTGACAGGTGAGCTACAGTGGGTTCCCCTGCCCGGTGGACGAGTCCCGGGTGGGTACTCCTACCCGATCCGACAGGCGAGCTACAGTGGATGCCCCTACCCGACCCGGTGAACAAAGTACGGAGGACGACCCTACATTGTGGGCACTCTTGCCCAGCGGCGAGCTACGGAGGATGACCCAAGGGTGGGTGCCTCTGCCCACAGACGAAGTGCAAAAGGGGGACCCGGTGGAGTGGGTGCTCCTGCCCAGCGGTGATTTATGGAGGATGACACTATGTGGGCACTCCTACCTAAAATGAGTTGCGGAGGATGGCATGGTAGTGTGGGCGCTCCTACCAAGCGACAAGTTGTGGAGGGCAAAACAAGGTGGGTGCCTCTGCCTAGACGAGTTGCATGACACAAAAAATGTGGGTGTTCCTAAACGGAAGGGCGACTCGACTTGGTGAGGTGGGTGACCCAACACAAGGAGGGGGAGTTGTTGAAATTTGCCAGATTTGCTAAGGTGAATTTTGGGGTTCTTGGCAAAGGTTGTACTTGTAAAAATATTTGTAAAAGATTGTTTTATTATTATTACGTAGACTCTAATCTGGGAGCTACCCCTCCCATTAAAAGAAAGTATTTCCGTTGTGCATATTGATAAATAATGATGATGATGTAAATGTTATTCTGTTGTGTAAATGATGAATGCTTAGTATAATTGAAGAAAAATAACTAAGTGTTGAATGTTAGGCGTAGCCCGTACTCATAAGTATTGGTGAAAACAAAGTGGGTAGCGATGCTACACCTGCCTATGTGCGGTTGAAAGATCGCCGTCAGGATAAGGGCGTGACATCGCCCCACCCCCCCGCGGCCTAACCCAGTGGTGGGGTTTTTTGTTTTGTTTTTTGTTTATGTATTTTAATTTTTTAATTTAATTTCCCTTTTTGTTTTAATTTATTTTATTTTTATTTTATAGTTTTTATAATTATTTTTCGACATTTTTTTTTAAATTTTATTTTTTTTATTAATTTTAATTTTTTTATTTTTTTTTGTAATTTTTTTATTATGCAGTTATATTTTTATTTTTTAACTTTAAAAATGTTTATATTTTTTGGTTTTTTTAATGCTAAATTTCAATCTTTTTTCTTTAAATTATATGTTTTTTGAAATATTTTTTATTTATTTATTTATTTTTCGAGTTTTTTAATTTTTATGATTAATTTTTTTATGTTTACAATTTTTATTTTGTTTTTTTAACATTTTTCTTTTGAGTTTTTTTTGTCATGGTTTTTTTTACTAGCACGAAAATCACCAACATTTAAAAAAAAATCCACTTAATACATTAGAAAATTTAAAGTGTAAAAAATAAACCCTCTAAACAAAAAGGGTTGATGTTGCATTAACACTTTTCAAAATCAAGATGAAAATCACTAACATTTAAAAAAAAATGTTCGTTACTTGATACATAAAAAAATTTAAAGTGTACAAAATAAGCCCTCTAAAAAAAGTGTTGATGCTGCATCAAGACTTTTCAAAATCAACATGAAAATCACTAACATTAAAAAAAATGTTCATACTTGATACATAAGAAAGCTTAAAGTGCCAAAAATATGCTCCAAAAAAAAGGGGTATTCTGAATCACCAATTTTTAATATTGGGTGATTTTTTGCTACCTCAAGAAAAAGTGTACTAGGTAATTTTCTTGTTTGATAGGTAAGTATGTTCAATGGGCGTGTCACCAATTCATTGATGGGCACAACCACAGTTTTGATAGGGTGGAGCAGAAGTGACAGATCCAAATTTACCAAAGACATTGGCTGAATTCGAGGCTCATGTGGAGGGTTTGATCCATAGCATTCTGGATGCAGGGATTGACGATATCCCGATCTGCCTACAAAGGTATACCATAGGGGTGTTGAAGAATCTAGGGAAAACTAGTTATGATAGAATTCTTCTATTGAATGATAACAATTTGTGAAGCACTTTTAATTTTTCCTATTAGCTTGATCTTCTTCTTATTATTAGTGTATGTTCTTTTACTTCATCAAATTGCTACCAAAGCACAAAAGATAAGAACACATGATGTTGGCTCTCTGCCAAGGCAAAATCTTTCTCTCTTAGAGAGGAAAACCCTTTCTCAAATTTCTCTTAATGAAGCTTCTATTGAACAATGCCAAACCCTAGACCCTTGACAAGAATATCTTCTAAGCACAAGTCAAACCCTTTGTTCTCCTTCTTCTGACACTTCATCCTCCTTCTTTCGGCACTTCATTCTTCTTCCGAAAAATGATGATAGTCCTTGTTATGCTAGCTCTAGAAGAGATGCTTCTCCTTGGTTCTTAGTGGACTCTTTCACATATGAGGAGAACCTTATCTCTTGCCCAACCAGGTTCTTTCTTGAGATATAGTTGCAGACTTGATATGACAACAGTGCAGCCCTATTTCTTCACATGTGTGAGAGGATTCCTTATGTGATTTTCCTCTTCCTTCTTTGCTTGAGTGAGCTCCTTATTATCTTAAGTGAGAGGCCTTATAGGCCTAGTTTTCTAGCCTAAACAATGAGATATGGATTACTGTAGTATAGGTCTTCTATGATAGTAGAGAGACCCTCTATATCTTCACATGTGTGGTTGTAGTAGGCCTTAGGATAGTCGTCTAAGGCTCGGTGTATTTCCTTCTTCCTTCACTGCAATAGAGGCTCTTTTCGATGCTTTTGTTCTACCCTTAACTCATCTTCTTATCTCGCTGATTTCAGAGGTGAGTGAGTACGTTATAGTGGAGTGGAAAACCTCTATATATAGAGGACTGTCCCTCCTTTTAGGCCGAATAGAAGGCTGACTTGTGGACAATTTGCAGGCCACCTTGTTATGCTTGCTTCAGATGGCTTCTTTGGTGGTGTAACATGCTTGAAGGAGCTTCTTTGATGGTGGCTTTGCAATGGAGGGGACTTGACTTTTATTGGAGGTATTCTAGTGAACCTAATACATGGTGTAACATGCCCTTAAGTCTTTCAACATTTCTTTTTGACTATTTGACTCACCTGTAACACTTAACATGTGCTAGACCTATTTCAATGAGCAAGAAACTCATCGACATATATTATAAAAATAATATTTCTTTTCTTGAATAAGTACAAATATCAAAAGTACATTTATGAATATCAAACCTAGTTACATTTCCTTCAACACTCCCTCTTAACTAGGGAGGTATTCATACAACATTACAAGGTGTTTGGCTATTTTCAATTTATGAATAATTCACATAAGAGAAACCAATTTTCAATCCATCTGTTATAGCATCATATCAATCAACATTTTCATAGTGCAAGGCCTTGAATAAAAAATCCATATCTTTCTTTATTTCTTAGATAGATTTGTCAACCACCTTATGCTCCTTGTGAGAGCACTTCATTTCTTGCTTCTAGAACTAGTCAACATTCCTTCTACACTAGCTTCTTAGTCAGCGATCTTATACTTCTTATGTGAGTATTTCTTTTGTTGACCTTCATTTCATTGTAGTACATGCCTTCGAGCATGTTATTGGAGAAAGAGATTCTTTCCTATTTGATCATGTCATAGAACTATTCCCGTGACTCAATAATATACAAATGATAACATGACTAAACTTTGATGCCTACATACCTCATCTTGATTCTCCTTTGATCATCTTAGCTTCATTTGGTTGTCCTTGGTGTAGCCCTTCTTACTTAATTTTAGCTTGCCTGCACATCATCCTTTTCTTGAATCCCATGAATGAGATTCCCAATGAGACATCTTCTCTTGTTTATGAATCTTCTTTTGAAGATTCCATCATAGGATCTTAAAGACCCTTACCCTGCAAATGTTTCTTTCCTTTTAATGATTGTTACACATTATTTCGTCACACCTCCTGCACTTCCCTATGTCATACCCCAAACTGCCCGAGAAAATGACTATTATGTAGTGTACTCATTCATATATGCATCTCAGATCCTCCCTAAGACATTGATTGGAAAATGCCTTGAGCTTCCCCTGAAGGAAAGAGCTCTTAAACCTTAATTTGAGAATCATTGCTCTTATGAGGCTAAAAACAATGATGATCTCCTGTTGCACTATACTTGAAACGTGATGGTATCACTCTGTTCACTTCTATACTTGCAATGATCCCAAAAAGGCAATTTTCCCAAAGAGGATGAGAAGCTTCATGATCTAGAAGCTTCCAGAATGACGAGATGAAGGTTGTTTGGTGTAGATGAGGTCGAATTCTCCCAACTTGGCCTCTTGGTCTTATCCCTATGAGATACCTCCTTGGGATGAGGGCCTACTCCTATCTTTGGAGAGATCCTAACTCCCTTTCCCATATATTCATCCTCTCCCATTCCCAAATGGTTGGTCAGGTTAGAGGCTGGTTGGTCTATGCCTATTTGTACCCTTATGCTAAGATTGTGCCTATATGCTACTCATTTGGCTTAGAGAAGGATGCTTGGAGATATTAGCTTGGACTTGGATATTCATTCAAGGAGAGCCTATCAACATCAAGGCTTGGTTGTATGCTTTCCCTTATTTTATATTAATATACAATTGCTGGTTCATTTTCCCTAAATGTGTATGCTCATGTATCATTTAGCTTTTCATGCCTTGTTGTGTCTTGATATCTTGTGCAAGTGCATAACTGCTGAAAGCAATAGGAACAGACCCGTGATGCAAGTGATTCAAGGTCTTCAACAAAGCAGATCGACATAGCATCAGAACAAGGTAGGTCATCTTCATCGTCTCTCTTTTCAATTGCAACTTAGGAAATTGTCTAGTATATTGTCACTTCGGTTGCTAGACCCACTCATTAGGCTAGAGGGATCGTCTCTGGATCCGCAGAGAGGATTTACCTAGACAATAAAATGGCGAATCCACTAGGGAAGCTATAACCCTTTCCGTTCAATCCTTCACCTTGAATTTGTGATGAGTTTGACCAACTGTCAGTTTTCTAGCTTGTTTGCTTTTTTGTAACTATTTTCACTTACTGGTGATTGCTTGAGGACATTGATTTTTGTCTGGTCTTGAAGGCTTCTTATTTTTTCTTCATTTTTCTTGCCCATCGTGGGTTTGTCCCTGACAGTTGTGATGGCATCGAGGATTTGCTAACTACAGTCGCGATTATCGCTCTTTTGCCTATGACAGGTGTGATGATCCCAGAGTATAAGAGAAAATAGGGTTTCGTCTTCTTGTTTCCAATATTTATGTCCTCTATGAGTGATTTTCCAAAGTGCCTATTGTGTTTTTGATTGTTTTCTTGATTAATTTGCAAAATTTGTCTCATTGGTTTTGAAGTGAAATCTGATTGAGTTCTAGGTTTTCTAGCCAATTGGTCATCACTTGTTGCTTGTTGGTGTCATTGAGATGTTTGTTTTGCTGATTTATTGAAGGTTGTTTTAAGTGGAAATCATTGAAAACATCATTTTGCATTTGTTTTAGCTTGTATTTCGAAATTTACTTTTCATGAAAATGCATTATATTAGTTGCATTGAAAAGTTATTTTTTGAGATTCATCATTGAAAATAGATCACATTTTTCAGTGTTTGAAAGCTAACAACTGTATTAGGTACATCAAATCATTCAAAATGGAAATAAAAGCATGATTCATATAAATGCATCTTAGTAAAGTCAAAATTATTTTTCTTTCGAAAAGTTGCATTTAGGATAGTTAGAATACCATCATTTTTACTTTTGACATTGCATTTGGAAGACAAAAATGAAAGGAAACTGATTTTTGTTTCTCATAGGATCACATCTTGGCATTGCATTTAGTGAAATGAAAGATTAGATTTCGTTTTCACATTTTGCATTCTGAAAGTTAGTGGAAGGCATTTTGCATGATGCATTTTGTTTGATGCATTATCGGTTGAAATTTGTTCCCTTGATTAGTCTAGCTTTCGTAGAAACAAATTTTTTTCCTTTTCTCATATAGTTGCATCATAGGTGTTCATGTGACATCATTTTGAACCTTAAAACTGAAACGTAATTAAAGATTAACTAAAATATATCAATTAAGCTAAGGAGCATTTGAAACATTAAATCTCATACTTATTGGTCTAGGTTAGACACATGTTCTGGCGTTTATAAACTCAACAACTGTCATTCAATCTTGCATTAGATAGCGCTAGCATGGACTTGTGCTCTAAATACCATCGAGTATATAAAGGGTTACCCTCATAGGTTGAAAAACTTTATCCATAGGAAGCTGAGTCTATCACCTTGTAAACATGATGCACCGAACACAATATTCAGGGAGATTCCCTGCACGTACGTCAAGTCCTTGGTAAATTTATTTGCTAAGCTGTATATTGCAGTTCACGGTTACTTGGTAATCCTTTTTTTTCTAGAGTACTTGAGTAGTCATTTCGATCTTTTCTGACTCCTTAAATTTGAAAATTTCATCGAGCACATGTCTTTTCAAGCTCGCTAAACCAACGAAAGTGACTAGAGTCACCTTTTTGTCCTTTTCTTGACTCTTTAAAACATGAAAAGGCAAAGTTTTTGTTTCAAATTCTAAAATTAATTGACCGTGGAACAACATCATTCTTGTGGAAATACTCCTTAGTAGATCTTAGGTTGATACCAATGGCACCATTTCCCGAGTCTACCAATCAAGGAAACCCTTCTAACATGAATCCTAGTCCTTTTCATTCTTTTGGAAATACTGGTGCTCCCTATATGGAACTGTTGTCCGTTCCTAGATTGACCATTGGTCTGCAAGTTTGGTTGTTTTTGACCTCGGTGGTTCCGAATGTCCAAGTTGATTTTCAACCGAGTTCTCCTCCACCTGAACAACATCAACCTCATGTTGATCCTAAAGTTAACCCCTTTCCTTCTTTGCCTATTTCTTCACCTTGTTCTTCCTCTTCGCCTGGTGAAAGTCAAGATTCTAGTAACCAAGAATCTAAGAAGAAGAAGAAGAGGACGAAGAAGAAGAAGCAAAATAAGAAAGTGGGCAACCAAACAACTATTGTTACAGATGCAACTAATGAAGAAAAATATTCCAACCAGTCCCAGAAAGTAAAATTTCCTTGCATGTTATGTAAGGGTGACCACCTTCTTTGGAATTGTCCTGGTATTCCCAAGGTCTTAGAAGTGTGGTCCATAGGTTCACATTGACCTTTGTCATCAGCCTATGGCAATCATGTTGATGACAAACCCTCAACTAGTAATAGTAAAGCCTATGGGAAAAAGGGAAAATTCAAATTTCCTTGTAATTTGTGTGAAGGTAATCATCCCATTCACCTTTGTCCTCTTATGGATGAAGCTTCCAAAGAGTTGGAAAACCTTACATCATCAAACCTCATCTTCCGACTGGGTATCGAAAGCTTTCCCTTGATCCTTCACTAGTTGATTTGATGATTAATCAAAGGTCATCTTTGGTCAACCCTGCTCTCTCTGAAAGTGAGTCTCGTGAGTCCATTCTCGACCAACCATTGGTTGAGAAAATGGTAGACTTGGCTTCACCTTTAGTCAATCGTACCTTTCCGGTAGAGAGTGAATCTTGTATTGCTCAGGTTCTTCTGGTTTCTTTAGGTTTGAATGAACTGGAGGGAAATCCTCCTATTCCTGAGGTGCATGAGAGAAATTCTCTTGTTCCCATAGAGCAAGAGAAAAATTCTCCCATTCCTAGACACCCCCTCTGAGTAGTTTAGTGACTTCTTTTGATTGGAGTCGACTAACAGGATATTGCCTTCTGTCTTATATGCCTTTCCATATTACAGTACAAGCTTACCATATGGCCATACCTGGTACAGTCATAGAGGAGAGCACTTCTGTTAACATTCTGTCCTCAGCTACTTGGCAAGCTTTAGGGTCTCCTCAGCTTGTCCCTGTCATCGAGAATATATTAGATTTTAATAAAGGAACTAGTCAACCGTTAGGGATCCTTCCTAAGTTACCTATTACTTTGGGAGGAAATAGTGTCTATATAGACGTGATGGTTGTCCAAGGCATGTTAGATTTTAATCTACTCCTTGGCTATGACTATGTTTATGTCATGGGAGCTCTTGTATCTTCTCTCTTTCGAGTGATGTGTTTCTCACATGAAGGAAACATTGTGATCATTGATCAACTTACATTCATTGGTCCTGGCTCAGCTCCCACTTAACCATCATTCCTAAATGGTTCTTATGTGCAAGCGATATTACCCCCGCCACAGGCTAATTTCATGGCCACATGTTCCATGCCCACATCTACGATTTGTTAGGCCCCTATACCAATAGGTGCCATATGTCATGATTGACTTGATGAACTATGTGTTGAAAATAATACCGAGAGGGGGGGTGAATCAGTATTATCTAGTTCTTTTAACAAATCTTCCTTATTTACACTTTGAATTATTTTTGCATATCAGTACCATAAAATAATGAGCATGAACAAGAAAAACAGACAGTCACATCAAAGAACACCAGATATAAGGTGGAAACCCAATGTGGGTGAAAACCACCTGCTGCAATATGTCTCTATCTTCTTTCAAATTAGAAACTCCTTTTACAATGGTCTTGTACTGGTGCAGTCCTTTACCAGTACGCAGGCTGCAACCTGCAGAGAGCTACAACTCTCTCTCGTTTTCCAGTCTCTCCTGGAAGGGAGCTACAACCCCCTACTTCTTTTCTTTCAAGGACCACTTTTCATAAATTTTCAAACTGGATCCATAAACATCAATGATCATCAAGTACCAGTAAGTCACCCAGATAACCAGATCCACAATAACAGTAAACTAAACCCAGAACACCTTATCAACAAAAAAATCAGTCAACAAAAGAT
>APFE031267624.1:0-15237 GCA_000404065.3 Pinus taeda
AGATCGATCTTGGAGATTACAGTGGCTCCCTTCATTTGATCAAATAGATCATCGATGTGATGTAAATGATATTGATTTCTAACAGTTACTCAATTCAATTTCTTGTAGTCAACACAAAGCCAAAGGGATCCATCCTTCTTCTTTACAAATATCACTGGAGCTCCCCAAGGTGAAACACTAGGTCTAATCATACCCCTATCCAATAACTCTTGAAGTTTCACTTGCAACTCACAAAGTTCAACAATAGACATTCAGTAGGGAGCTTTGGATATAGGTTCAGTACCGGGCTTTAGCTCTATGGAGAAGTCAATCTCCCACTTTGGAGGCAAACTAGGCAACTCCTCTAGAAATAAATTAGAGAATTCTGAAAGGAAAGGATATTATTCAAAGGATGAAATATCTCCCTCATTTAAAGTCATTACATCATACATTTGACGTCGTTTCCTAAGACTTCTCTTCATCTGCAAGAATGAGATAAGTCTTAAAGAAACATGTCTCCTTTCCCCATGGATAACCATAGATTGGCCCTCATCACTCAAAAAATGAAGTGTTTTGCTTCAACAACTAAGCACAACCCAGTGGGCTTCAAGCCAGTCCATCCCAATTATCACATCATAGTGACCAAGTGGCATGACATAAATATTCAAATTTGTGAAACACACTCCCAAGTCTAAAGGGCACTCTTGCACTAAGAATTCAACCTTTTGAGATCGCCCTGAGGCCATTTGAACCTGATCAAAATCATTTTGCTCTATCACCACCAATTTACATTTCAATAAAGCATTAGGAGAAATAAAACTTTTAGTTGCACTAGGATCAATCAAAATAGTAACAACCATACCATTTAGCTTACCTGATGCTTCAAGCACTGTAGACTGATGCTCGACCTAGCGATTTTGCACAACTGCATGAATCCTATGGGCTCTACCCATATCTCTAATAGTGGCTTGTTCCTGCTCCGATTGTGCGTCAATCTTCTTTTCAGGGAAATCTTGCTCATAATGAGGTCCTCCACAAGTCCAACATCCATTAGTGGGAGTAGTTTTCATAAATTTGACCCTTTTATTAGGTGATTCTTGAGTGCGAGCATTACTTTGTTGAAGATGTTGCCTTGGGTTATTTCTTTGGTTCTTAAAAGTATGATTCTTTTGAAATCCCTAATGATGTGAACCACCTAACTTATGTCTTACATATTGTCCTCCCTTTCGAGGAGGTTTCCCATGGAATGATAGATTTGGGGTTTTATCCCCCCCTTTTTTCCCCAATAATTCTTCCTCAGCTATAATTGCTTGTTGCACTACCTCATGCAACGTAGTAGGCCTCAAAAAGTGTAGGTTTTCCTTTATAATAGGATTCAATCCATACAAAAACTTTTTTACCTTGAGGGCTTCAATATTTACATGGGTAGCATATTTAAGAAACTACATGAATCATGCTTCATATTCAAGGATTGTCTTAGTTCCTTGCTTAAGATCATGGAACTCATTCAATTTCCTCTCAAATTATTCAGTAGAAAGGTACTTTGCTTGCAAATTCCGCTTCAAATCATTCCCATGTCAAGGTAGACATGGAGCATCCCAATTGGGATTCTAAGTTCCTCCACCATAATAGTGCACTCTCCTTAAGTTGGTATATAGCCAACTTTTCCTTTTGGTTGCTAGAATAATTTCGCAACTCAAAACATAGGCGCATGTTTTCCAACCAAGCTTCTGCTACCTTCCCTTTTTTGGTACCCTTAAAGATAGGAAGCTTAATTTTTTCCAACTCTCTATGTACATCTCCATCAGATGGTATTTCTTGCCTCTCTAATTGAGATGAACAACGAGGCACTGAAGGATTTCCCCCAACCCTACTAATCAAGATTTCAGTCATCTTTTGGAAAGATAACATCATATCCCTTAATTCCCTGATGGATATTTTCTCCGATTCTTTATCTTGGGGAGGTGGAGATGAGACTTCCTTCCTCCTCCTTGATGTTCTCTCCATGATTACTTAATCTGGCCAAGGAAAAATTTAGGTAAGTAAATAAATATTAGTAGGCAAGCCCTAGGTCCTAGAGTTTTAACTTGGCTCTGATACCATATGTAAGATCCCACCTTACATACCATCAGTATTATACTAAGGCTGACTCAAAATGTGATTTAAGTTTAAAATGCTAGTGCAAGGTTATATATCTATATTTTTATTTTTATTTTGTCTTTATTGGTATTCTTTACAGATCATAGTAATTTCTACTAACTAACTAACCCATGGTAATATTAAACTTCCCATTAAGGCTATCGGGTCATGATTCTTCAAGATCCAAAATTTACAACCATAAGTCTTAAAATCACATTTAAATGATTGAGTCACTAGTGTGATAAATAATATCAGTATTTACAAACCACAATTTCCAATAAGCTAATTGTTCATTTTATTGAAATCAGGAGTGTTTAAGAGTGACTAATTTGATTTTGTTCTAGATAATATGCCTATGAATTCTTTAGTAAAACAAGGGAAGAAAAAGAAGATAATTCAACTTCTAAAGGAGTGGTTTCCAATTATTATGAATTCATATGTGAGCTGACAATTACAACATTTCACCTAACCAATTTTCCTTCCATGGATTTTTAATTCAATGGAATCATCATGCTTATTCTTTGAGATATTTCCAGAAACACCTTGGTTGCAAATCCTAAATTTACATAGTCATTTTTATAGACAATTCGTAGATGTAATTAGCTACAACCATTGAAGCCTTATGTCAAATAGTTTGCAAGAATGAAATGTACAGCCATTGAGGCATTATTTCAAACACTTACAACCATAACCCTTAAGGTAATTTCACCAAAATTAACTAACATGAATCTAATATTACATAATTTCTTTTTCTTTATTAGTAATGCCAAGAAGTGAACCTAATACATAAGTATAATTGTCATCCATCTAGATTGTTGCATATACAAAAATTAGGCACATAATGACTATAAACATTTAAGAAATTTTACAAATAGCTCACAACGATGTAGCTACATCCATTGGGAAATTTGAACAATGGTTAGCAATCACAAAACAAACTACTAACTATTAAACTATCAAACAAGCAGTCACAAGTTTATTAAACTATCAATGTATTAGCCCTTGATACTTTAAAATAATAATTCCAAGTTTATATAACAGATTGGTCTCATAAAAAGAGATTACCAGGTAAATTACAGTTACAAAAAGAAACAGCAAGACAAACCACCAAGCAGCAACAGCAAATCTGTAAAATATAGAAGTTTACAGAACTGGATTCTGAAACTCTGTTTTTTGAAATCACAGTTGGGGCCACATGGCCAAAAGGCACAGATACCCCTTGAAGTTGAAATAAATCGAAACAAAGACACCTAGAAATGCGATTATTTAAAACCAAAACCAAAAACAAATTCATATATCTCATTTATCCCTTTTTTCAAACATATACTGTGCAAACTTATCTACAACTGTAAAAAGAGAAGGAAATACCAAATTTATGTTATTAACATGTTTTCATAAAAATCATGGTAGCCTGAATGCTTTAGCCATTGAGACATGATGTAAATCAACTTGTAATGAAACTATACAAAAAAACTTACATAAAATAAACTACAATTATTGCAAAATTCCTTCAACATTTAGTGTGCAGCATTTGATATACATCTAAGTTTTGGTCAACAATCAAATAAGAAAAACCATGTAATGAACTACAAAAATAAACACAATATAATGTTGTCAACATACCTGACATTGAATTTATACAACTCAAAAAAATGGGAGTATGCTCTAGCTCCAATGAGAGTATGCTCCAACTCTAGTATCCTTACCAACTCATTGTGAACCACCCGGTTTTCCTCCCAACCATATCCAAGAAGAACTTCTCCCCCTAGAACCCTTGAGCTGCAAAAGCTCACAAATAGTACCAAAAGACAACAGTGGAAAGATTTGCAAGGCAAACTAAGGAAGCAAATTTTCACTTCCTCTCAATACCACTCATGGCCAACCTCAATAGCTAGAGATCTTAGGATTTTAACAATGATTTCATATTTATTATGGAAGCAAATGTCTACTCTCCATATCTCTCCCTCTCACTATTTTCCTCAAGTCTCTTCCACTCTTGGCCTCCTCCTCCCCCAAGTGAGAATACATGAGACTCATATATAGGAGGAGCAACCAATTCTTGTCATAAAGGAGGAGTAATGTGAATGCATTTGATTCCATTTAGAGGAGTGTAACTTATGCCATTAAGGAGAGGTATGCTTTAAAGAAAGCATAAGAGTCATATTTTATGACATATTTTTAATGAGTGAAAATGAATATGCCATTTTTCGATGAGTGCACAAAATATAATATAATGAATTATTTAAAAGAGAGAGGAGAGAGAGAGAGAGAGAGAGAGAGAGAGAGAGCATGAGAGTCATGAGAGAAAATTAATTGAAGAATAAAATTGACTTGTAATTCCTTTTTTAATAATAAGATAATAATAATATTAATAATATCAAAGATTCAACCAAGATTGAACTATTAGGATTGATTAATGATAAGTTGATTCGTTTTTCTTCAACTCCACTTGATTCCCAATTTATGTAAAATGATTTACTCTTTTTGGAGAGTCGTGCTTGAGATGCTGGAATGACTTTCTATTTTTAGAAAGTCATTCCAAAATTGTGAGAATGAAATTTTATTTGGAAATTCATCCATGAGTGGTATTTTCATTCTGGAGAATAGGGATTCCACACCCCTATTTCATGCATCTCCCTGCCTTAGTAGATTGAGGACTCTGTGCCCTGATCTACTCCAAAGATCTACAATTCCACAACTTGATATTTTTAAATATTCAGGAATCTATACCTTAAATATACAAGACTCCACGTCTTTATCTTTCTTGGATTTAGGACTCCAAGCCCTAATTTCCATGCCCTCTCATCTACTGTGCTTTGAAACTTTGCCTTTCTCCTTATGGTACTGATTGTGAACTTTTACCCATTTGATGGTTCCCTGGTAAGGCCTTGTTCAAAGACCTACACACATTACAATCTCATAGATGAAAGGAATCAAATGAATTTCATAATGAAATTAACTTAATCACATTTTACCGAGAATGATGCATGACTTCCACAGTCATTCATGATTGAACATCCTTGTTGGAAAATGACTAGGTACTCTACCACATCCTGCTTAGTACAATATTAGACATATATAATCACAAAAAACACGTATTATCCATAAATCACAATTAACCATCTATTCCTCATAACCATGAGAATCCATGGGTATATGTCTCTCAATCTTGGATCACCATCCATGTCATACACTTGCTTCATAAATCAAATACAAACATAAAAACATATGTATAACATTTTACTTAATCAAAACCATCTAATATAGATAATTAATGATGCCACATATAAGAGGAAATATAACTATATAAAATATTGTTCCCCAATGCAGTGATCAATCTGTCATACATAAACATAAAAGGAAATATAAATATTTATGTAAAATATTATTCCTTATTCAAGTGATTAACTTATCAAATATATATAACCCTTGATAGGAGTGATAAAACTATACTAGAAAAATAGGACACTACAGACACAAACCTACTCCATTGCTCTGTGGAAGTTAATTCACAATTTAGAATAAAAATTTCAGATATGCAAAAATAAATAACACACATAGACACAATATTTTTCCTAGGGAAAGAAATCTACTAAAAACCCCAATGCTTGCTTGCATTAATATGATGAAATAAGATGTATTACAATTTTTTTCTCAACTGAGCACAACCTAAAAATGAATAACCTATCTCTCTGCTCACTAAGAATATTTGACCTAGACTTAGTTAATTTCTGCCTCTACTTGAGCCCATATTTCTTTGCATAATTCCTTGAGAATTTATTCCCCTATTATTTAGGAATTTTTCCAAAATGGATTACGCAATTACTGAGGTTGATCATATGATTGCATGGAACACCTATACACTCAAGACTATTCTACAACTGATGATACACTACTTTGGAATCTCCACCACAACTGGGGAACTCAAATTCTTTGCATGAACTAGTTATTTTGGGTTAATTGATCAGTTAAATGGATGATCATTGAGTTTTACTGAAGTCCCATTGCATAACTAGTTCCTCCAATAGTTAGAACTAGTTTAACTGAAAACAACTTGAGATAACTGACTTTGATTGTTACAAATTACCAATCACACATGCGTAGCTGAACTTTAACTCCTCCAACTCGAATTTATTGTATAAACTGGGTGACACAAGCCATATCATACAAGATAATTGCATCCTAGTTGTCTATTGATGTGGAAATTTATTTTTTCTCAATTTAATCAAGGCAAAATCAAATTGAGAATCTTTTGCTGCATTTTTCAACAATCCTTCAGGTGAATCTAATCCATGTTTTTGATGACAATTAGGAGTTCTAGCATAACAATGTTCTGATAACGGCAACCAATGGATAAAAGTAGCATTCAAAATAAATGAAACAGTTAAAAAACACATTAAAACACAACCAATGGAGACCCGAAAAGTAATCCAACTATGTTACTACTTATCCATGTTTAGCGAAAGTGCCTCCATCTAAGCACACCTCTATTGTAGTCCTACATCATCCTAAATCCCATCAGTTGTTGTTAGTCTCCATAGCTCTACTTCCTAAAGAACCCATCAATAGTGTAAAGATGAACCCATAATCCTTTACCTTTTCCTTTTTTACTAGTACCTTGTATTGAAAATTTTAAAATAAAATATTGCTTTTGTATTAAAAATTTTCTTAAAGGGCCCCTTCATCCAGTAATGCCAAATGCAACGACAAACAAGTTGTCTCTAATTGTATTAGCAGAGATCCTATCGAAAAAAGAGGAATTGACATCCGAGAAATCTTGCCAGGAAAAAGTGTCGCATTCTTTAGATTTGGCTACCCCCACAAAATGAAGAGCCCAACAAATTGTTTTCTTACTTTATGACACATTTCACCTTGCTATGAATAAAATAAAATTTAAATAAAAAACATAAAAAACAACTACATAAACTAACTTCTGGCAGGGTCCTATATGAATGGAGTGAACATAATTGTAGATTTGGAGAAAATGCCACAACTACTCAAAGCTATATCTAGAAATAACAACCATATAAATTAAATAGTTGATAAAATCCTATGAATTAAATTTTATTTTATTCATAGTAATAGAAATGTGTCATAAAGTAAAAATTTTAATGGTCATAGGATTTTATCAACTATTTAATTTATATGGTTGTTATTTCTAGATATAGGGTTGAGTAGTTGTGGCATTTTCTCCAAATCTACAATTATGTTCACTCCATTCATATTTATAGGACAACTCCATAAACTGATTTCCCAAGAAAGATTTCCGACAACTACATAAACTGACTTCCGACAGGGTCCTATAAATATGAATGGAGTGAACATAATTGTAGATTTGGAGAAAATGCCACAACTACTCAAAGCTATATCTAGAATAACAACCATATAAATTAAATAGTTGATAAAATCCTATGAATTAAATTTTATTTTATTCATAGCAATGTGAAATGTGTCATAAAGTAAGAATTTTAATGTTCACTGGATTTTATCAACTATTTAATTTATATGGTTGTTATTTCTAGATATAGGGTTGAGTAGTTGTGGCATTTTCTCCAAATCTACAATTATGTTCACTCCATTCATATTTATAGGACAACTCCATAAACTGATTTCCCAAGCAAGATTTCCGACAACTACATAAACTGACTTCTGACAGGATCCTATAAATATGAATGGAGTGAACATAATTGTAGATTTGGAGAAATGCTAGAACTACTCAAAGCTACATCTTGAAAATGATACGCTACCTTGGAATCGCCACCACAACTAGGGAACTCAAATTCTTTGCATGAACTAGTTATTTTGGGTTAATTGATCAGTTAAATGGATGATCATTGAGTTTTACTGAAGTCCCATTGCATAACTAGTTCCTCCAATAGTTAGAACTAGTTTAACTGAAAACAGCTTGAGATAACTGACTTTGATTGTTACAAATTACCAATCACACATGCTTAACTGAACTCTAACTCCTCCAACTCGAATTTATTGTGTAAACTGGGTGACACAAGCCATATCATACAAGTTAATTGCATCCTAGTTGTCTATTGATGTGGAAATTCCTTTTTTCTCAAATTAATCAAGGCAAAATCAAATTGAGAGTCTTTTGCTGCATTTTTCAACAATCCTTCAGGTGAATCTAATCCATGTTGTCGATGACAATTAGGAGTTCTAGCATAACAATGTGCTGATAACAGCAACCAACAGATAAAAGTAGCATTCAAAATAAATGAAACAGTTAAAAAACATATTAAAGCACAATCAATGGAGACCCGAAAAGTAATCCAACTATGTTACTACTTATCCATGTTTAGTGAAAGTGCCTCCATCTAAGCACACCTCTATTGTAGTCCTACATCATCCTAAATCCCATCAGTTGTTGTTAGTCTCCATCGCTCTACTATTGAAGAACCCATCAATAGTGTAAAGATGAACCCATAGTCCTTTACCTTTGCCTTTTTTACTAGCACCTTGTATTGAAAATTTTAAAATAAAATATTGCTTTTGTCTTAAAAATTGTCTTAAAGGGCCCCTTCATCTAGTAATGCCAAATGTAATGACAAACAAGTTGTCTCTAATTGTATTAGCAGAGATCCTATCGAAAAAAGAGGAATTGACATCCGAGAAATCTTGCCAGGAAAAAGTGTCGCATTCTTTAGATTTGGCTACCCCCACAAAATGAAGAGCCGAACAAATTGTTTTCTTTACATGAGATAACATGAATGGAAAGTGAAATAACAACCTCAATATAGGTGAGACACAATAGTAGCCTACAAGATGGTGGACTTATTGTGCACTGTTAGAGTCAATTTTACAGTCGCTAGATAATATTGTCTTAGATTGATAAGTTTTTGTCTTAATTGTTAATTGTCTTAAATGGGTTTCGTCTTAAGTGGTCATTGTCTTAAATATAAAGTTTTGCCTTAAAATATTTTTTTCTCAAACTGTTTTTGTCTTCAATATAAAGTTTTGTCTTAAAATAATTTTGTCTTAAACTGTGTTTTTCATAAATATAAAGTTTTGTCTTAAATTTTTTTTGTCTCAAACCGTTTTTGTCTTAAACATAAAGTTTTGTTTTAAAATATTTTTGTCTCAAACTGTTTTTGTCTTAAATTTAAAGTTTTGTCTTAAAATATATTTGTCTTAAATTGTTTTTATCTTAAATATAAAGTCTTCTCTTAAAATATTTTTGTCTCAAACTATTTTTGTCTTAAATTTTATATTTAAGGCAATTAAATTGATATTAAATTTTAATGTAAAATAACTAAAATAAAAAGTGACTTTTTAAGACAAAAGATTTCTTTCGTCTTAAAAAAATGTCTTAAATGTTCCCTTGGTGTAGTAGTGCTAGTTCATAGAAAAACATGTATTGAAAAGTGGGAGAAGCAATATATGTGTTGATGCGTGACAATCCAAGTGCACTAAATAAAGATAAGTAAACGCATTTTTTTTGTGAGTTATAGAGACATGTTACAAGGACGGAATCATAGACTTTCTATCTAGAAATATTTTGAATTAAAAATGAAAACAAAATTAGCATAGTTCCAGAGTCTATACCATAAGAAAGGAAATAAACCATAAGCAATAAATAAGCCCTCTAAACAGAGTTTTTCTACCATAATAGTCTTGTAAAACAAAAAATATAGAGGTTTTTCAAACAATATTAGAACTAGGAAGAGATCGAAGCATCAATTATCCACCTTGATAGGAGTTGGTGCTTTTGGACCTTATTTTCTCCTCTAAACCCAATGCTATACCTACCTCAATATGAGTGAATTCTCCATCCATAGCCTTTACCTACCATTAAATGTGATCGAACATCATTAACTTCTCATTCATAACATCATTAACTCTTGAGAAGAACTTTGTCGAGGAGATATTTCATGTGCTAGGATGGATCTATGGTGTGTAAATATTGGTTTTTATGATCATCTATATGTTAGGAACTCAAACCACCACTTCTACAAATATCTTTGAATCCGAGAAATTGTCACACTCTTGAACCACCTTGCCTTCCGCATCTCTAAACTCTTACTAGATCCCCTAAGAAGTTTGGCGATGAAATACCCATGGAGAGGACTAAACCCAAAAACAAGCTAATGAACACCCTTGTAATCCTCTACCACCATTGCCTCTCCTAAACTAAGCTTTATGACTAGTCATTTCTACAAGGTGAGAAGGAAGTGAAATAGGGATGAGTTGAGGAGGAGGCATAGTGACAAGGAGGACAAGGTTGAGGTAAAGATTGCAGACTATGAGGGGAAAGCCAGAAATGGATTAACCCGATGATTTTTTTCTTATGGTGAAGCCATGGTTAAGGAAAAGCCAAATTCACTTGCAGTAGAATCCACGAGGAAAGACAAGGTTCCAAAATAAATGGAAATAGAGTTTGATTGCTGCTAAGGAGAAGAAATATCCCTAATGAATTGAGGTTGAAGTGAGTCGAGCACCGTCCAAGAGCAAGTGGGTGACGAAATGAAATTTATGATCATGGGCAGGGATGGGATTATCCGAGTTAATAACTATCATAATTTAGTTTGTATATATTGTAACATGTTAATGTGCATATGCTAGATAATAAGAAGTACATCGACCTCATTCATTGTGTGAGGCTATAAGGACTTCTCTCATACAAAAAAAAATTATATAGAAAATATTTCTCTAGTTATATAAAGAAACTCTTTCTCTAATTTTAAAATAAGATGAGTAAAATTTCTAAAAATTAAACACATTCTACCCCATATATATATATATATATATATATATATTTATATATATATTTATAATTTTTTTATATTTTTTAAAATTTTATTTTATAATATTTTAATTTTATTTGTAGTTATTGATACATGGATTGTGCACTGGAATGGTTAAACAATTCAAAAAGTAGTTAGAAGTTTTACAAACTTATTATAAAATATGTTTTTTTTTATGTAAATTGTAGTTACATGTTTATAACTTATAAAAGATGTTAATATTTTTATGTAAAATCATTTTATATTAAAATATTTAAAAAAATACATATATTTAAATTAATATTTTATATTATTAAAAAATGAAATTCCATTGTTGTATCAACCAAGTGTGAGATTTTTATTGTGTCTCACTTGTATTAGTATGGATTTAAAAGACCAATACTTTCTTACCAATGTTCTTATTATTGGGTTATCCATAACAAACAAAACATACATTAGGCTCAAAAGATGACATGGTAGTGAGAGCTCTTGCACTCCATTGTGGAGGTTCAACAATATTAGATTCACAATGTAAGTATCCCATCACATGAACAAGCCTTGTATCTAATCTATCCAAAGTGAATAGTAGATTCCACATCATCTTTTTTGTTGTCTTTCAAAGAAGCAAAGACATTACTTTTGGACCTACTTGTCCTTCAGAACTAACCATTTAAAAAAATAAATTTAATAATTAAATATATGTGTAATAAAAAATTAAAGCAACTTAAATCTATTTTTATTATGATTTTTCGATTAATTTATTTCGAAGAAATTAATTAAAATATTAAAAATCATATAACTTCAATTAATAAATTTAATCTAAATTTAAATTAATTTAATTATATGAAAAAAATATATAGCATTATTGGACTTGTATTATTTTTTATTTAAAGTTTAAATTTAACATTTTAAATTACATTTATATCATGTTATTTTATTATTTATTTGTAATATTTTATTCTCTTATGTATGGTAGTTAAAAATGCTAATTTTTTTGTCATTAATTAATTAATGTTCGATTCTTTGGACTACTTGTATGACATATGCAGTTGTCTATAATGAGACTTTTTGGAAGCCTTTCTGATGGGTTTTTCTGGTCAAAATCCGGCAGCAATCTATTCTAATCGCAAGTTTGATAGCTAGTTTCTGCACAATCAAAGCGTCCCAGGGGTTTTTCAGGTTGCTGAATCCAAATATGCAGTTAAAAAACCATTTTGACTGCAACAAATCAAGATTTAACCTCCATTTCTTCGCCGGATTCAGTCACCCGAATCTCCAAAAAGTCGCATTATAGACAACTCCATCGATTATTCTCCAAATTACCCATTTAAATAATTAATCTTAAAAACTAAAATTAAAAATGTTAACCTACATTCCTAAGGAGGTAAGAAATGGTAACCTAATTGACAATGATGTACACCAACTTCAAACTGAATTGGTTGTTATGTAACATATTTAATCGGTACCTATCCCTACGTTGTTATTTTCAGTTACTTTGAAAAAAACAACTCCACTGTCCCCTATATTCTTACGGGATGGTAAAACTTGCCTGAATTGGTCTGGCCACGTACAAATATATTTGTAATTATCACTGTCGCTGAACCATTATATTGACATTATCGCTGACAGGTTGTTAACTGGCCATGTTCAGAAACATATAAAATCAATACTGTCCTGTCACCTGGAAACATAAAAAAGGAGTTGTCTATAATGCGACTTTTTGGAGATTCCGGTGACGGAATCTGGCGGAGGAAATCGAGCTTAAATCTTGATTTGCTGCAGTTAAAATGGTTTTTTAACTGCATATTTGGATTCAGCACCCTGAAAAACCCTTGGGGCACTTTGATTGTGCAGAAACTAGCTATCAAACTTTGGATTCCAATAAATTGCTGCCAGATTTTGACCAAAAAAACCCACCTAAAAGGTTTCCAAAAAGTCTCCTTATAGACAACTGCCATAAAAAATCAACAATGGCGTTGAAGCGTTTATTGACCTCATCGAATGTAAAATTATCCCTGACAGGTTGTTAACCGGCCATGTTCAGAAACATATAAAATCAATACTGTCCTGCCACCTGGAAACATAAAAAATCAGCAATGGCGTTGAAGCGTTTATTGACCTCATCAAATGTAAAAGACAAATACGCCAAAAGATTCTTGGAGTACCTTTGAATTAAAAAGAATCGCCATTAGGATGCGTTTCAACAACCGGGCCACCGGCTCCACTAAACAGATAATTGATTATAATAATATAATTACATTGTGCAAGATAAGCAGAACAGGAAAATCTATAAATTTGGCTTCCCATGCACACCATAATACGAAGTTGTTCAGAGAGAAAATTTCTTCCTTATCATTTTAATTTGCTGGTAAATCTCCTGAGACTGTGTTTAAATGGCGGTTCTTGCATTAGGATGGACAGTAGCGAGACAAGCACCAGCAACTCCAGTAGTGGCTCCTGTTCGACCCCCGCTGCCTCCTCCTCTACTATTTCCAAAGGAGTCTCCCGGCGAATTTACAGTCACTAAACGCCCACCTCTTCTCGTTTCCCCGAACCGCCCCACTCCCACCCAACCTCTTTATCTTACCAATGTTGACGATCAATTTGGATTAAGGTTTCATGTCAACATACTTATGTTTTATCCACCCCCCTGTAATTCTTCCATGAATGGTCATGGGATGAATGATCCAGTCCAAGTTATTGGAGAGGCTCTGGGCAAACTTCTGGTAGATTACTACCCCTTTGCCGGAAGACTGAGAAATGCAGATGGTAAAGGTAAGCTTGTAATGGACTGTACTGGTGAAGGGGTTCTTCTGGTTGAGGCCGATGCAGATATTTCCTTGGAAGACTTGGGAGATCTGTCTCCACCTATTCCTCGTGCTCTTGAGTTTATAAATAACGTTCCAGGATCGGATACCATCACAGACTCTCCAATTCTTCTGTTTCAGGTTGGTCATGGCCATTTTCTAATTCTTTTGGTTCAGGTTGGGTTGGTCATCCCTGTTTTCAATTTTTTTTCTTTAATAATAAACCGCATGCATAGATGAACCGACGTAGTCTTTTTATATATATATGAATTACGAAAACTATATTTTCTTTCAAAAATATTTTAAATTTCAAACTGATGTTAATCAAATATTTTTTAATCAAACTGGAAATTTTAACAAGCTATGTAATATATATTCTATATAATAATTTAAAAAAAAAATATTTTAATAAAGTACTTTTAAACTTAAGTTTAAAATTTTCTTTTCCCTTATATTTTTTATATTAAGAGTTCTAAATTCAATTATTTAACACCACTATCTTGTTTAAAACAATATTCAGTTTTTTTGTAATTAATTGTACAGCGTTTAATGGAAAAATCAACATGAGGAGATGAATCTCCTGGACTAGATTCTCTCTCAGCATCTTTCAGAAAATTCATTATGATAGAGAAGCTCCTAGAAGAGACTTCATGTTTGAGATTTCATTTCCATCACCATTGTCAGATTGAGCATCCCAAAAAGAACTACTTAAAGTTTTATATAAATATATATTACTAGACTTAATTTAGCAATTTTTAAAATAAATAAGTATATAATATATAATAGATCTATAGATAGTATAAGTATAATACTTTACGTATAGATATATATAAAAATAATATATATATATATATATATATATATATATATATATATCCTATATATAATATAGTATGAATAATATATAAACAATTAAGAATTCAAGTTTAATTTAATATAAGAATGACTTTGAATTTTTTTTATATTCAAATAATATATAATCATTAAATGAAGCTCATTTTCAGAGAATTGTATTGTTTGTATAAACCTTTGTCATAATTTCTCTTCTATCATTTTTAAGTTTTTACCATAATTTCTCTTTTAGCCATTTCAATATTTCTTGATGAAAAACTTTGAGAGAATCTTATTTTCTATATAAGCTTCTGTCATAATTTCCCTTTGCCATAACTTAAGTTTTTTCCCATTTTGTGTACAAGCCTTTCTCATAATTTCCCTTTGCCATAACTTAAGTTTTTTCCCATTTTGTGTACAAGCCTTTCTCACAATTTCTCTTTTACCTTTTTTAAACTTTGGCCATAGTTTCTCTTTTATCCTTTTTAATACTTGTTGATGAAAAAATTTCAGAGAATCTGATTTTTTGTACAAGCTTTTGGCATAATTTCCGCTTGCAATAATTTCTCTTCCACCCCTTTTAAGCTTTTGCCATAATTTCTCTTTTATCCTTTTTAATATTTTTAATATTGGTTGATGAAAAACTTCAGAGAATCTCATTTTCTGTACCGGCCTTTGTCATAATTTCTCTTTTACCTTTTTAAAATTTTGTCATTTTGCCCTTTCAACTAAAGTACAACTTAAATTTA
>APFE031267630.1:0-14296 GCA_000404065.3 Pinus taeda
TGTGATGGAAAATGGATGGAAAATATAAGGATTAAGTAGGTTTCCCTAAGCAAAAATAGACCAAAACTGAGGGCCAACATCTCCCCCTTGCTGATCTTCAAGCATGTTCTCATGCTTGTCTTTGTCTCATTAATCTTTTGCCTCTTGACCTTTTACTTCTCTATGCTGACTGATCTGCTAATGTACCTGTGGCTCTAACCCTTGAAGATGAATCTTTCTTTTGATCTACCTGTAAAAGGATATCTATGCCTTCATGTTCTTCTTCTCTTTTCTTGTGGATGACATTCTTTACCAATATATCATTCTGGATGAGCGGCTTTATAGAAGACAATAAATAAAACTTGAATTTTGCAATACATTCTGACATAGGATTCATGTCTCTCTCAAATTAGCAATATCAACAATTTTACTCAAAGGATCCAATATCCAATTGCTCTTAGATCTCCCTAAGTGAAGCAAATTTTTTTATGTATAGGCCTTCACTTTCAATTTAGCCACTCGTTTACCCATGCAATTTACAAAACAGGGGTCGAAAGAACCATAAAAATATCCCAAATAAAAATGAATTTGGGAAAACCGTTTGCATCGAGTCTAATTAGGCTCGTTCTGAAGAAAACACATGTTTTCGTTTTTCAAATTTCATGTTATTTTATTCAGAAAAAGGCAACGAAAAATAGTGGCTTTCAAAAATCAAAATGCCTTTCTGGGACTGAATAAAATTTTATGATCTTTCAATTTGAAATCAAGTGAAATCAAATTATTGAAATGAACAATTTTCACAAATCTGAATAATCACACCTTCTCAAAAATTGAAAGCTGGAGATTTACTTAAGGTAACCACTGCATGCAACATAACCACTCATTCATTCACTACCTTTTGAGTAATTGATTCTTGGAAAATGAAAATCAACCTACAAGGCAATCATAATTATGCTCAGCTACATAATATTCCCCAAAAAATCGAAATCTAGAAAATAAAAATCATTCTTCTCTGCCTTCAATTCCTGTGTCTTGCCAAAATTCCTCAAAAATCCCCTCTCTGTTTCGATTATTTTCACTGTGCACATAAATGAAATGGATTTTCCCATACAAACCGTACATGAATGAAACACATTTTTCCCACTGTGTGTAAAAAGAAAGAAGGAAAAATGTTGTTCTATGTATAAATCAATCTTCAACATTGTATATAACTATGACCTTTCATCATTCAATGACCGATATAAAACATTGCATTGTTTATACAATCGTCATATGTCATTGCGTTGTGCCATGACCTATATACACCACTGCACTGTTTAATTCAATCAAAATATGATAATCAATATAAATTTGGCTTTGCGTTCTCACATATAAACTCAAATCTTCAAACAATCATCACATTTCCTACAAAAGACTCAAATAACACAGCCTCTTACAACCCCTGCAGCAACCAAAATGTACTCATGTACACAGTATACATTTTTGTTACACATTACAACCCTTTCTTAATCAAAATCATGCAATATATATCCATGTGTAACAATGGAAACAAACGTATTGGACATACAAATCCTATGTCATGAAACAACACCTAAAAAAGGCATCCTCAGCTCAATAACAATAGCACTTTGCCTCCTCTGCTATACAAGGTCGCATATGATCCCAAAGATATTTGAATGACGTGTTTTGCATGCAAAAATATGGTTGGATTGCCACGCTGTTTTACATAATTTGCATGCCTTACCCAGCGCCTTGATTTATGCAACTACACCGAATCACGTTTCCTTATCACAACTTCATTAATACACTGCTGTTCATCTAACCCTTAGATTTATTAGCTTTTGGAATCAATGGTGTAGTTTCGGTGTTTACCTGGCTATTGGCGAGTTCTGAGGATTGTTAAATGGCGCTCCAAATCCATGTATCGTCGTTTTGCTGACTGCGTTATCCCGAGATTCTGGCAACCACATGGCTTTATTTCATATCATTTCTCACTTATTTGTTGACTGCCTCTTCTGTGCAATTCTTGGAGTTTGTTGGAGTGCTTTAACCACTCAGCGAACAGAAATTTCAGTTTTTAACTCATGTTAAAAACGATGCCTCTTCTCCTATTTCTTTCGCTGCTCCAGCTTATTCAATTATAGTTCCAGGCCTTTTTTACTTAGCATTTCTCCCTACTTTTTTTATGGCTCTGGCTTATTCACACGGTGAAAGGATCAATTACTGAGCTGGGTTGCATTTTAATTATGGAAAATAACATTACCTTCCAAGTCATTTTCTATTCTGCGTACCTGTAGCTGTAGCTCATTCTCTGTACTGCGTCATTCATGGTTGCATCCTTCCTGTGGCCACATTGCATAATAGCTGAGAGAGTGTGTTCTGCGTAGCTGTAGCTCTACACAGGGATTTTGACCAAAACGTTTTTTACTCAAGCTCAAAGCTTATACACTAATTTATTTTTCAACGCTTCATTGTTTTCTGAGCCTTCAAAATGGTTGTGATGGGAACTCACGGTTTTGAGCATCCATAATGGCAAAGCTCTTTGCTGTTAATACACACATGGTTTATTTTTGCTTGTTTCAAAACATTTTTACAATTGACTGTAGTTGTACAGGGTTTTTTTTACCAAAATGTTTTTACCATTTACTGTTGTCTGGTTTTGCTCTGACCGGAATGCAACTTGGTTTTTTTCGCTGTGTTTTTTTTAAAAACGTTTTGACCCATTTCCTATACGATACTTCACATTGCTTGATCATAATTAAAAAAAAAAAAATGACCCATTTCCTATACTGGCATGCCATGCATATATCGATCGATTTGTTGAATGGAACTGTGCTTAATTATTTCCATTATGTTGTTGACACCATCTGGCTTCTTGTTGCATTCATACGCAAGTTATACTATTCATGGCCCTTCCTTCCATTCTGTCATGGCTGTCCTCCTGCATACCAACTTATTTTGCTGTGACTATCATATATACATTACCACGTACTTGGTTTGCAAGTTCATTTGAATCATATGCCCCGCCTAATATCATTTCATATTGAAATCATGCAAACTTTAAATGGTGTGCCTTCAATATGTTTCAATAATGTGCATATGCGCAACATGTATTCCCTTATATATATTTTTCACATATATTTCCTTTGCGCATGTATTGAAATGATCTTACCCTTTACCATATGCTTGATATCATTGCATAGTTCCATAAGGTTTGCCATCATATTGTATTCAATTTTCCATTATAACTTCACTTTACTACATCATATCATTTCAATTTTGTTTGTTTGATATTCCATATGTATTGCAATGATTTTCTTAATTTTAAAATGACCATTTTTAGGTCATGTTTAAAATTGTTTCCATAGGACTAATGCTTGCTTTGTTTGTGCAGGTTCAACCTATTAAATTCTCACTTTGATCCATTTTTCTTTATGGAAAAATACTTAGGATTAGGGTTATGAAATGAATATGGAATATATGAAGGAAATGTAGGTTATAAGGATAATGACAAATTAGGGTTATGGAATAAAAAATATGTACATATGTACATTGGATTAGGTATAGGGTAAATGTAAATGTAGAATCTAGGATGATGGGTATAAAATAAGGGATATAGGATGAAGGCAATGTATAAAATATGCATTCAAGCATTAACTTAATTTTAACAAAGTCTAAAAATTTCGACAAAATTTGAACTTACAAGAGCAAAATTTTGTACTTACTATTCTTGTACTTCCCTGTAGTATTGGATGAATGTTGATATTCTTTAACAATATTGGATGAAGTTGTCTTGATTGAATATTGTAGATAGATAGAGCTTATTTATGCTTTCTATTCTAGCATCCTTCATTGATTCTGGTCCATTGATTGTTGATGTCGTTTCAGGTCCCTCTGCAATTGATTAATGATAACTCAGGTCCCCTCTGTCATGTACATTTTTATGCAATATATACATGTTTTTTCTAACATTTCAGGTCCCTCTGCAATTGATTTCAAAAATATTTCAGGTCCCAACTGTCAACAATACAAGTTCCGTCGTTAATTCAGTTGCACAACTAAGTATCTTTTGCGAACCTTCCCCCTTGCTGATGGGAAGACTTGTCCTCAAGTCTTGTTTATTTTGGAGGATGATTCATGCAAACTCAAACTGAAGAAATGGTAAAACAAAATAGAGAATTCATATCGGCCAAACAAGTTGGTTTTCCGATATGAATTCGAGTTTGTATTGTGCCAATTTCGTGTATTTTCACAACCAAACTCCTTTATTATTTTTTATCTTTTTCTATTTTTTTTCTTTTCTAGATGGAGGTGGGGTGTAATGGAGTTGGGAAGTATGAAAAGCTTATGGAAATAGGTTATATTGAAGTCATGATTCAGTAGTAAGTCTGGACTTCAACATGCTTGGACATGGAGCTTAACATACAGTATGGATGATGAACAATATGAATTCAATATGAAAGGCTTCTTTGAAGATTGATGTGACTTGACATGGTACTAAACTTGACTACTTCTTCTAATGATTAGCTTCATGTCTTTTTGCCTTGATCTCGATCATGTTGTAGGGTTTGTTGATGTTGGTGGTCAGCATCTAAGAGCAAGCTTCAAGAGTTTGAGTTCCATTGAATGAACTCAACATCGAGTGAATTTTCACTTTGCTTTGACTTGAACATTTATATTCATATTCTAGAATATGAATTTGACTTTTGAAAATTACTTCATTCATGGAGTTCACTCCTTCATTCTTCCTATGACCTGCAAAAACATAACACTTGCCTGCAATACAACATTAGATCATGGAGGAAGAGAGGTGTACAGTCTCTCTTCTTCCAATAAACATGTAAATCATTACAAGCATAGCTCAGAAAACAAGTCCAAATATGATAGACAAACATAATGCATTTATTTACCCCTTTGAGGAATGGTGGCCAGCATAGACCTCCAAGCGGTATTTTGTTTACAAAATATTCGTTTTATATCAAGTAAGAGTGATTCCAAAGCCAAGTTGAATTGAATTCATATGGCTACCTCCAGTATAAACAGGTTTTCAAAATGGTTTAAAATGATATGGTAAACATTATAAGGAGTACCATGTTTGATAGAGTTGTTTGTTAATTTTTATCTAGACCAACAGTCACTATTTGAAGCGTAACTTCTTCGATAAATATCAGATCAATGTGATTCCACTTGGAGATTAAAGTAGATTTACTTTTGTATTTCCAATAGAAACAGGTTTTAAAAATGCTTAGGATTGATATCACAAAATTTGTTATGAACATACCTAGGAGGCAGAGTTTTACTATACCGTTTTGAAGATATGTAATCATTAAATGTGGCATAACTTTTTCATTTCACCTCCAAATGGGATGATTCAAATTGTGCATTAAACTAGACTTGAATATATATATCCCATATAAACAGGTTTTGAAAATAAGGTGTTTTGATATGTAAAATATGCCAATGAACAGTCAAGACCTAGAATTGTCACCATGCAGATGTTTTCGACAAGCAGTTAGTATTTCAAGAATAACTTTTTCATATGATACCGGATTGAAGTGATTCAAATTGATTTGGAAAATAGATTCCAAGGGTTATCTTCCATATGAATTTTAGATAAAAATGTTTCCATTAGACACTTGCAATATAGGCTATACTAACTTTGTCTTCGACATTTCACTTGAGACCTAGTTTTGATTTTGATCACAATTTTATTTGTGATATAAATTGAAAACTTCAAAATGGATTCCAAAACTAGATTTCAAGAGATATGTAAAAAAAAAAAAATGATTTCAAATGATCCTATATGGTTACCCAAAATAGGCTTGTTCTTACTGCATTTTGCCATGTAGTCCTTTCAAATGAATATTGAACAATGATTTGAAGAAATTGTTTGAAACAAATTTATTATGGAAGTCTTATTGTGAATTTATTCTACTCGTTTATTTATTCTATTCTATCCTATTCTAGTTTAGAAAAATAATTCATTCTCTCAAGTATAAGATAATTTCCAGTGCATCCATTTTCGTAACAAGATCATATGTAAACTCATATCCAAATTTGAAAAATATACTTTAATGAATGTGTGGACATGAAAATTTATTTGATCATAAAGATTTGATGATAAAGAATGTTGAAGAATGGAGTAGTGTTGTAGCCTATTCTTTAAAATCATTTTTTTAGATCTTGTCGTTGAAAATGGGTTTTTTAGTTATTTTTTATTTTATGTTTTTGTTGGGGGGTTTTGTTTTGGAAACCTAATTTTAGGATCTCTATTTCTAGGCATAGAAATGTATACTAGCTAAATTTTTAGTGTTTTTGTTTATCTTCTATTTGACTATGCTGATAATTACCTCCCTAGCAACAGCGCCAAAATATCGAGCTAATTTATTGACTAAATTAACACAAGTATTTAATTATCAATCTGGGTTTGTAAAACTTGGATGCAAATCCACTGTATATAGACATCAGGTATAATCAAGCTTAGAAGATAAAATTTGAAAACTAAAGAAGTGCATATTACAAATATAGCCTACACTAATAATTTCAATTCACCTTGCAATGAAGGAAAGCTGAAATGGCTCTTAACTTAAGAGGTCCAATTCTTCCTCAACTATTACTTGATGAATAAAAATTAAAAACCATGAGCTCTCAATAGCTTAAGATGGAAAAATCATCAATGAAGGAAGGCTCTTAACTTAAGAGACCTTTGGTATTTCCCATCATAATTCATTCACCATAATGCTATCAATTGAAGATTGAAAATTCATAAGAAAAACTGCTTGCATGTAATCAAGGAAAAACCTAGTTTCAATCCACCAATTTAACAGAAGGAGTGTTCAACTTGAACATCTTGTTATTCCATCTTACTAAAGTGATGAAAAAACTAAGATTCAATAAAATAAATCATCACACATCAGCCATAAACCAATTTGAAGCAAAGCACATCTTAATACATTTGAAACAAAAACTAGTCTATGAAAACTATGAAAATTGAACTAAGAATGGTACTTAGCTTGGTGTGGGGACCCTCTACCCTTGCCTTGCACACTTGAAGAAATATCAGCTACAACAACTTCAGTAAATCAACCAAGCATGAACAACAAATTGGAATGAAACAAGTTCCTCAAATTAGCTCCCAACTCAAATTATACAAAGGTTACATATGAATTCCATTACAAAAGCCATCAAAGTCTTGGCTTTAAATAGAGGTTTTATGAAACAAACTGATCTATAATCTTTCTAACAATCATTTCTACTCATATCCACCTATCTAAGTCGAACTCATCCAATTCATCCCAAGAAATATGGTCAATCCCATAAAATCTCAAAACTGCCCTATTTCCTAGAGATTTTCTGGTGACTAGTCATGTTTGACCAGCCTTGACCGGGCCTAATAAAGCTTGTTTTGGCCGAACCAAGTGGAGTTAGCTTAGTCCTAGTTCCCAAGTTTTCCATCCATGCATTAAACTCGAGCCCAAGTGTCCTGCAAACATGTCATCCACATAGCTATTATGGGAATTTCTGATTTAGTCCAAAATTGCACTTGAAACTCAATTTTCATAAAAACTTCTAGAAATTGCAAAATTAAAATTAAACACCTGAATATGCATAAAATACATCAAAATGAGATGGATGCGATGGAAAATGGATGGAAAATATAATGATTAAGTAGGTTTCCCTAAGCAAAAATAGGCTAAAACTGAGGGCCAACAGTCGCTGTTTAGAGCGTGAGGTATTAGACCTGTATGTTTTTGTCTGGAGATAAATGATTATATCTTTGTACCACAAATCGCTTGAAGATATCAGAAACAAATTTTCATCCATGATTGCTTCTTCGGATGTTGCATCGTTGGATGATGATGGGAGATCGCATAGTAACTCCGCGAATACCAGGGCTTTCTTTGATTTGGATCTTTTAAATTCCAAATCAAAATCTTGGAGAATCGCTATCCATTTCGAATACTTGCCCCCCAGCAACTGTCACGACAATATATAAGTCATGGGGTTGTAATCTGACAAAATGGTAGCTTTCCTAAAGAGGACGTAGTGTCGAAATCTCTGTATTGCTTGAACAACTGTGAGGGCTAGCTTTTCAACGTAGGAGTATTTCATTTCCATATTATTTAAGTTTCGGCTTAAATAATATATAGGATGTTCAATTCCATTGTCTTCTTGAAATAAAACCATTGCTATGGTTGTATCTGTTGCAGCCAGATACAGGTTAAAGTCTTTTTGATAATCAGGAGCATACATTAATGACGCTTGTATTAGAGATTTCTTCAAAGCGTCAAAGGAAGCTTGCGCGACCTGGTCCCAAATGAAGGGTACATCCTTTTTCAACAAATGGGTATAACCATTAGCTAGTTCGGCGTAATTTGGAATGAACCTCCTGAAGAAATTTGCTTTCCCTTGGAGTTTCTGAATCTGAATCAGGCTTGAAGGTGGAGGCAAATCGATGATTGCCTGAACCTTGCAGGGGTTGAGACGAATCCCATCCTTTGAGACAATGAAGCCAAGTAAATGACCAGAACTGACACAAAACACACATTTGTGCGGGTTGAGTCTTATCTTGTAGTGTCGGCGACGTAGAAATATTGCTCTCAAATGGCGCGGATGATCAGTCTGCTTTCGCGAATGAGCTGGGATATCATCAAGATAAGGTTGAAAGATGTTTTTGATGTCGTGGAAAGCATAGTTCATTGCTCTCTGAAAAGTCGCCCCTGCATTCTTCAAACCAAAGGGTACCTTGCGATATGCGAATATGCCCCACGGACAAAAGAATGTAGCCTTTCACTGGTCCTGCAAACGGATATTTATTTGATTATACCCGGAAAATTTGTCCATGAATGAAAAGATTTCGCATCCGGCGCATTCATCAATAATCTAGTCGATAAAGGGTGTAGGGTAGTTGTCTTTTGGACAAGCTTGATTTACATCCCCGTAATCAATGCACACTCTAATTGTTCCTTGTTTTTTCATCACAGGAACAATATTGGATACCCAATCGGTTAGAGGAATGGGGTAAATGAAACCAGCATGGAGGAGTTTTTCGACTTCCGCCTTGATGGCAACGACTTTCTTAGGGTGAACCTACCTTAGCCGTTGTCGTATCGGTTTGACATTTGGATACATCTTAATCTCGTGTTCAACTATGCTTGAGTCGATACCTGGAATTTCATCATATGACCAAGTAAAGACATCTCTAAACTCGCAAAAGAGAGTGCTATATATTTCCAGTACGGAAGAAGAACAAGATTTGCCAACATGAATGTTCTCTACAACATCTGTTTTGGTCGAGATGTTTATGGCAACAGTCTCTTCGATATTGGATAGGTTTCTCTCGGAATCGACCGTGTTTACAGTATTCGTTAGAAACTCAAATATTGAAGGATGTTGTAGGTTGCCAGAATTATCTTCTTTACAAGTCGGAAGATGGGAACAATGGTGGTGATCTTCCCATGGTGCCCCATCGATCATCATTGGTTGAATGATTCCTTCGTCTATAAGGTGTACTTGCTACCAAGGATCTGAAGGGGTGCCATATTCCTTAGACCTATCTATCCAAACGCTTGACGAGCGTTGATGTTGGTTTGCCTCCCATGATGAGAACATTGATTGCTATAATATTTCCAACGGGGTTAGAGGAAAAATCTGCGAATGATCCATCTTAACATCGTTTTCTGACATCTTTTGAATGGAATATATCATATTGCAGGTTCCTACATTAGCCACTTCCGCCAAATTGGTAGGAGGCGGTAGGGTAAAGGTTCCCATTAATGCAGGGTCATTTAGTAGGCCTACTCCGATATTATGAAGCATGCTAGGGCTTCCATGGATCATTGGAATGCTTCCCGTAACTTGCGAACTGTTGGGGAGAAAAGTTTGTTGGTCGATGATTGTAATTCCTCCTTGGGAAGCAAATGCAATTTTCCTAAAGTAGGTCGACACAACAGCTGCCATGGCATATATCCAGGGTCTTCCTAGTAGGATGTTGTAATCAAGATTTCCGTTGATGACTTCAACATCGATTTCTACTGTTTTGGCCCCCATTTCGACTTTCAAGTTACTTAGTATCCCATATGGGGTGTACATTCGTCCATCAAATGCTTTTAATGTTGTTGAAAATCGCGACAAAGATGGAGACCCTAGAGTTTTCCAGCAACTCATCGACATGATACATGTGGATGCTCCCTCGTCAATAATTGTTCTATGAACATTTTTGTTGAGGGCTTTCACTTGAATGAGGAAAGCTAGTTGAGCTGGTAACTGAGGGTCGTATCCTTTATAATTAAAAGATACAAGATTGGAATCCGTTGGGTCAATCCCACCTACTGCTGACAATAAAGCCTGCTTTTGGGAAGGGCAATTTTGCAGTACTTCAAGACTCGACATTGCGGATGGCGATTTGGCTAAATCCTCCACTATATTATAGTGTTGTGTTGCACGGGCACAAGGATTAAATGTCGATTTGTGTACTACTCCCTTTGGCGGTTTTATTGTTAATTCAGGAATGATGGGTGGCACGACTTCTGTTGAAGTCATTGTTGAACTACTAGGTTGGTCATTGTCCTTATTGTTCAACATCTGTGGATTCCCGTAATCTTTACTCCTTGTCGTTATAAGAGTGTCATTCAGTTCTTCGAGACTGACAACATTAGCACTTGGGATGGGGAAGCATTTTTGCTAGCAACCATATTTGTTCCTGGGTTTGGAAACAGATCCGTCAATACAGCCAAGGTTTTTGAACTTTTGAAGAATTTTCTAAGTTCTTCTTTATATGGGAATTCTCGGGTCCAATGATCCTCATCACATATACTGCATGGACTTTTGGGTTTTGCATTCCCAGAAGGGTTTGCAGAAGGTTTCCTAAGAGATGAGTCTCCCTGGTTTTTCTTCTTCCCTTGTTTTTTCTTCTTGCCTCCTGGTTGCTTGGTTTCTTTTCCTTTGTCTGTTGACACAACATTTACTTCCGAGGCTAGAAGTTTCTCATTTGCATCTTGACTCGAAACCGTGTGGGCCTTTTTGGATGTGGCCTGTGCGATTTTAGTGCTTGTCGTGCCTATCATACCATCGTCGGCATGACAGTCTTTGTTTGATTTAGGAGGCAGAGGGATGGAGAATTCTGGTCTAGGAGCGTCAGGGATTTTATCGTAGAGCATGCCAGACTGAGTATAGATTAAGTCTATATATTGTGCATGAGAAGTAACTTGCTCTTCAGTGACGACTCCGCCCTTTGCCACATCTTCTATAATAGCGGGTAACAGTGACTTAATAAACCATTCAGCCAATAGCTGATCAGGAACATATGTTTTCACCATTCTACGGCGACTTCGCCACTCATGAATATGATCGGATATGTGAGTGGTTGTCGTTTGTTTGAAATTGGTGAGTAGTTCAGTTCATGTTTCATACCTGATAGGTAATTGAAAATGGGTTAAAAATGTTGTGGCTAGGGTACTGAAGTTATCAAATGAAGCTCTAGGTAGTTCGATATACCACTTTGTTGCTGGACCAGTTAACGTGCACTGAAAGAGGTGAAGCTGAATCGAATCATCATTGAGAGTGTTTGACGAACACCATAGATGAAAGGTCATCACATGATTCGATGGGTCTTCACCCGGATTTCCAATAAATTTAGGAATATCCGACGGAAGTTTATGCGGGATCGCCGGCCACCAAGGGGCGTAGGCAATTGGATTGTTTGTTAGTCGACTTAGATCTGGTAACTCTAGAGTTTCCACGAAGGGAAACTGTTGATTTAGGCTTGGTTGAGCATACCCAGGATAAGATGGAATCATTTGAGCAGTCGGTCTTTGCATACCAGCATAATGCATTTGATGTTGGTAACTTTGGTAAGGTTGATGGGCATAACCATTATGATATGGTTGATACTGCTACCCATTACTCGCAAAGACTTGTTGCTCATATCCTTGGTAAGCTTGCTAGAATTGCGGTTGTTGGTGTTACACCAGCCATGGTTGTGAAGCCATGGAATGTTGTCCAGCACTGACTGTTTGACCAAGATGGGGGTTGGCGTTCCCCATTTGAACCTGTGCCATTCCACTAGTGGGTGATTGTGGTTGTTTCAGAGGTACAAGATATTGTTGTATTGCAACCTGCGAAACTTGAGGTTGGCATACAATTAGTGATGCTTGTACTTGTGATACTGCCACAATAGCCGGCGTAGTGGGAATTTTTGTCATAGGTGAACTTTGTTGTGTTGAGCATACAACTCTTGGTTGTTGAGACATGACTGGTACTCAACCGCCAGTTGTGATTCCAGCGTAACCCAAATTTTGTTGCAAACTCACACATGGTTGTCTTTCTAGGGAAGACAATGAAAGGGTATACGACCCTCATACGACGGTAATCCAGTGCTCAAAGGAATAATTTTCCTTTGGGGACGAGTTTGCCCAAATTGACCTTGTGATGGATCAATTTGTTGAGACTCAATGTAAGAGATTCCAGATATAATTCCAGACGAATGAACGGCAACAATCCATACTGTCGAAATAGTCCCAGGATGGATTCCATCCAGCGATTGAAAACTGGTTGGGACAAATGGCATGCCGGTGAACATTGTCGGAATAGAAAAAGGGGCTTCCGCTGTTGCTGTGTCAAGTGACACAGTCCTTGATGTTGACGGTTGTTCAGACATATTAAGTCTATCCAAAAGATTCCTCGGCGATTCTTCAGGAACTTCCGAGGGCGGGTGAATATTCTCTGATGAAGAAGGATATAGGGTGATCCCAGCTCCAAGTTGCGTTGGAGTGCTAGATGGAGGATCTTCCACAATCTCTTTTATGGCAATCAATCTAGGAGGAAGAGGCAGACCGTCAGGTCCGTAAAATATTTCTGGTGCGGAAGAAGATGTAAGCTCTGCAGCAGCAGACGGTTGGGGAGTAACACCTTCTGAATCGGCTGTAGACAGAACCGGTTCAGGAATAGAAGTGTTAACCGTCACACTAGGATCAGTTGTAATGTCCTGTTGCTGTTGTGGAATTTCTTCTGTAGAGGCAGGGATTCCAGAAATGTTCGGAGTAACCGGAGTCTCTAAGGATGTTGGAGTGCTTGCCCCAACCAACCTAGGGGACTTTGATCTGGTTAAACGAGTTCGCTTCGTTCGGAATGGCTTCGCTTCCGGAGTCAACGATGGTTGACTCGTAAGTCTCCGCGAACGACAGGGTTTTGATTGACTTTCTTCCACGATTACGGATTACTTGATCAACTCAAAATAAAAGGGAAATTTTTTTTCGATTTAAATGAATTTTAGATGCTTTGACACAACTTGTTTTTTCAATTTTAAAGAGTCGAGAAGAAACAAAAGATGACTCTAGTCGCCTTCAATTTTTATTGAGCTTGAAGTGACAAGCGCTCAGAGGACCTTTTCCTTTAAGGAGTCTGAAAAGGAGCAAAATGGACTTCTCTGGAGATCTAGGCAGAGAGGATTACCAAACCAATTGCAAAACTGTAGAATACTTTTTACGGTACGCTAATCAATCTTCCTGAATGCTATGTTCAGTGCATTGTGATCGATAGGGCGGCAAACACGGCTTCCTAAGGATAAAGGATGTAGCCTATTGTGGTCTCCCAATATATACTCGACAGTACGTGGGATCACAAGTCCGTACTAGCACTTTCCGTCTCAGATTGGAGGAATCACCCAACCAACATTGAAAACAACAGTTACCAGGTTTTACGATGCCGGAATACGTCTCTAGCCTAGACCTCTAGATGTTGTGCATTAAGTTCCAAAGCGTTGTTAGATTCATTGAATTTATTTTAAGTTGATCTTGCTAAAAAATTTGCCTTTCAAGTTCACCGCGTGATGTTTATATAATTCCTAAAATGCAGTCTAAGATGATAAACAAACGTTTAATCTTCTTTCAGCAATGAAAATCCTAGCTACTAAAGGGAAGAAAGTCTAGAATCTTTTCTTCACAGAGCACAGAGCACACGCTAAATGCACAGTCCTAAATCAAACCAAGCAATCAAAATGCAAATGCACATGCATGTATTTGTTTTTAGCCTTCTTAATGTGAATGATGTTAAGAAAGCTATGTGCAAATCTGAATTACTTTCAAAGCAACAATACTCAACAAAATTCTTTTCAAAATGAAGTGAAGGTAAGAGAGACACTTTGCGATTTCGAAATGAAAAGTGCTTTTCGACACTTTAAAAAACTATTAATTCAAATCATATGCAAGAGTAACTGTATAATCGACTATCAAGAACAATGGGATTGTCTTCTAAAACTGAAAATGACATCTACGACACTTTCAGATCAAGAAACGACAGTTCGACTATGCTACTTTTT
>APFE031267631.1:587-18415 GCA_000404065.3 Pinus taeda
TTCTCTTTTTTCTTCCAATTGTTGTGGTGTAACCCTTGTAGGTTGTGGAAGGCTAGAAGAAACAACACTTCCATCTTTATAGTTGTGAGGGGTAGACTTCCTTGTTGCCATAATTTTACTTTCTACTATTTAACAAAGCCCTTTTACTCTTTCCAATTGTTGTGGTTTTTCTCTAAAGAAGGTGTTGCCCTTTGTATCCTCATAATGTGCTATCATTTCCTCCATGAAAATTGACCACGTAACAAGTTGTTTACGAGAACAAAGCCCTTTATACCATAAAAAATGATCCAGTTCTAAATATGAAGATGAAATACATACCTTTTGTAATAGTGGTACACCATGTAGATCAAAATATTGCTCCATCTGAAGTATCCAATTTACTGGATCCTTGCCATCAAACTTCCTCATCTTTCTTTTTTCTTGATTTTACGAGATCGATCTTGAAATGACTGTAACTCTGTACTTTCAGATCTTTAAGTTCTGAATTGCGACTTGCAGTAGCCCTCTGTGTTCTCTTTCCAATGCCACCAGTTCGATCCAAATTGGATTCTCCAAGGAAGAGTTATGCACAATCTCCCAAAATGACCTGATTATAGACCTTTCCAGAAGAGTGAACTTGTATGAAGTACCACGTGTCACTGTTTCAACCTTTGGCTCTGAAAAATATATATAAGAAATTACAGTCTGTCCTTTTTCTGTACCTTCTTACAAAATTTCAATCTGATGCCGAGAGTGAAAGTTATGACAATTTTCCCTAGGTTACCTGTTTGGAATGTAATTAAGGAGTCTGCAAAAAGATCAACTTCCTTAGATCATATCTCCGTAAATATAGCACGAAAATCTCTGAAATTCAGATTTGAGGTTCAGTGCGAATTTGTCTCAAATGGTTTTTTTTTTTTTTTTTTTTGCTTCTGAAATGTCATAGAAAAAAAATCTATGGCAAAAATTCCACAATGACCTATTTTGAAGCAGCGAAACCCTAGAATCCAAAGCCCTGATACCAAATGTTATGAAACCAGCTCACAAAAAGATAGAAAAGATAGATCAATGCCTTAGAATTCAGCCTCTTCGAGGGGGAAATCTCCTTTACATTACACAAATGAATAATTCTTGGATGATACAAATGAAAATACCTCCTTTCTATATATAGGAGTCTAAGGGGTCATAATATAATCAGAGCTGCCATAACAATAATAATGTAAGGGCATAATAATAACAATAGTGGGCTTCTATGGGGCACAATAGTAATACTATGGGCACTACATGGGTACATCAATATAATAAGGGGGTTGTACTAATAACAATAAGGGGTTACACTAGTAGTATAGGGGCATAACACTTTTGATATCTTCATGAGATTAGTTGAAGACATATTACTTCAACTGATTCTCTAAGGTGACTCGTTCACCTATCATAGTGTTGCATCTCATCTATTTGCTACACATTACCGTGTGACACCTTGATGTATTATCACATGTGTTGAACCTTGATGACTGAGCTGCTCTCATCTTCATGCTGCTCATCATGCTGCATCTTCCATGGTCTTACTCATCATCAAGCTACCCATGCTCATTATCTCATTCATCATTATGCTGCCCATGCTCATATCATCATGTTGCTTATTATGCTGCCCATGCTCATATCATCATGTTGCTTATTATGTTGCCCATGATCTCATACATCATGCTGCTTTCCTTCGAAGATAGATGCTCTAGTTGTTTCGGCAGTTCCTGGTAGTTCTAGCTTTTCCAGTAGTTCCGGCTTTTTTGGCTTTTCCGGCAGTTCCGATAGTTCCAACATTTTTGGCTTTTCTGGATTTTCTAGCTTTTCTGGTATTTCATTCTTTTTCAGTGTTTCCAACTTTTCTAGAAGTTCCAGATTTTTTAGCAGTTCTAGCTTTTCTGGCAGTTCTAGTAGTTCCAACTTTTTCAGCGTTTTCGGCTTTTCCAGTATTTCTGGCTTTTCCGATGTTTCCAACTTTTCTGGCAATTCCGGTTTGTCCAACAGTCCCAGCTTCTCTGGTAGTTCCGGCTTTTCCATCTTTTCCGACAATTCCAGAATTTTCAGCTTTTCCGGCTTTTCCAGTTTTTCCGGCAATTCTAGCTTTTCTGGTTTTTCCAGCTATTCTAGCTTTTCTGGTAGTTCTGACTTTTCCTGCTTTTCAGCAGTTTCCGATTTTCCATTTTTTTCTTAGGATCTCTCCTCCTACTAAAACCCAAAGACAAGTAGAGAGAGGAAGAGATCCAAGTGTGTGTAGAAATGACTTGAAGTCCTCTTCTATTTATACTAAAATGTAGAGGTTGAATAGTCATGACTGTTGGGCTCCTGAGCCTATATAAGTTGCTGGCCAACTTAACAATTCATCCATAACAATAATAAATTCATAACTTCATAAATACTTATCGGAATCAAATGATATTTAGATCAATCCTACACCTTTCAATGTGAGGGATTCAATAAAAATATTAGCTGCCATAAATAATATGACCCACATGGAGTTTGGCCCCAGTTGCCAATTTTAACAAAACTAACCTATATCTTCATTCTATTTTGATCCAAAACTTTATTGTACTCAAGTGTGCAAAGGGTTGCTACTGTAATGTTAAGTGTGTGATATAATTCTTGAACCTTAGATGTGCTAGGTAAATAGAAAGCTATTAAGGGTTCTTTTTGGCCACATATGGTGACAATTTCATAGCTCCATGATAAGGGTTACTCTATAAACATTCAATAAGGAGAAACCACTAAACCCATTGGTGCTAGTAATATGAGGTATAGCATCTCAAATATGTTTCCAATCACTTGGTAACCACTTCTATTTGACCATGAGATTGCAGACGATAATTTTTGGTCATTTTCAACTATGTTCCTTGAATTTTAAACAACTCTGACCAAAATTGGTTGGTGACCATCAGATCATCATCGAACATAATTGAAGTTAGCTTGTCATGCAATTTAAAATTTTGATCCATCAAGACATAAGAAATAGTGGATGGTGTAACTGGGTACAATAAAGCACAAAAGTGATCATATTATGAAAATCAATGAAGTACCACCATGCTAATAGATTTGTTTTTTTGATCTAGGGAATCCCCTTATAAAATCTCTAGAAATGATAGCCCATATAATGGTAGGGACCAATAATAACTACATTAATTCTAAAGTACACCCTGATCCTTTGACATGCTACACATTTAACTACAAAAGTGCATGTATCCTTATTCATGCATTCCTAGTAAAAGAATAAGTGCTTAACACATTCATATGTTTTCTGAACATCGATGACCCATTGTAAGATAGAAATATGACTCCAATAATACAATTTCTTCTAAATCTAGACTTTGTACCAAAAAATATGCCCTTTATGCCATAATATTCTTACTCCAAAACATAGTTAGTATGTCAGCGAGGTTCCTCTTTAAGTCATTGGATGAGTTTGGCCATGGTGTAATTATCCAACCATTATTGTCTTGTCATATCGAACCAATATAGTATTGATACAAATAAGGAAAAGAGGTATCCTTCCTCATGTATTCTAGATAGAGATCATCCATTACATTATTTTTTTTCCTTCTTGTTTATGATCTCATAGTTAACGTAACATCTTAGCGACCATGGTTCCAAAAAGTTCTTCAGGATATGGTGGTATAACTTTGTATTGAACACCTATTAAAAATATACAAACATGTTTCAACAAAATGAAGAATGGGAATCATTTATTCTCACATGTGGACTTGCCTAATTTTTGGTCACGTAATTGTTTATGCTAAATTATATATTAGATAAAATGGTCAATTAAATATTAGACATAAGCATTAATAAAATCACATAGGATTTAGGTTATTTTATAGTTTTATCTTTTATTTACTTTTAATGTGTTTTTTGGCATGCATTCATAAAGTGGATTTACTTGACTAGCTTGTGGGTTCTTGCAAGAAGATGATACTCGGAAAAATAGCAATGGGTTCAATGGGAACATGCTCACACAGGATGTGCACATGTTCTCATGAACACACACATGTTCATGCTTTTATAGATTCAATATTTTTTGAACCACTAAAAAGGTTGCTAATTCAACCTCTAAACAAGGGTGCACATGCTATTAAGAGCATGCATTCTCATGTTCCCCCCAAATACAAATAATTATGGGTGATATATTTCTCCCATTACCTTCAACGCATGTTTTGGATGATATTGGGCAAAGTGAGAACCTTGGAAAATTTTAGGGGCTAATATTCACAACTAGGCTAATTTTCCATGCTTTAAAAAAAAAAAGTTTCGCAAAGTTTCCATTTTCTCTAAAAATGATTCGCCCAAATTTTATAGTATAAAATTATTTTACCTTAAAAATCGCTAAATATTTATACATACTAATATAAAACCATTAGAAATTTTAATATTTTTACAAAAATATATCCAAACATTTTACACTTAGCACTTTAGGGACTAGTAACATTCTCCAAGGTTTCTAAACATTAAAATAAATTTCCATCGTTAAAACTTTACCTCGTGAGAGCATGTTGAGTGTGATTTGGAGTGAGTTGGGATAACATATCAAGGATGGGTTGAAAATATTTGTCCTTTTTTTATTATAGATAAGATTTTTAGAAGATTTTACCTTTTTTTTTTCATTTCATAATTTTAAAAATTTGTAAAAAAAACTCATTAAAATAAAACAAACACAATTAATATGAAGCCTCGAGTTAACCTAAACAAAACACCACTAGAGGAGGACACACCAAACCCTAATCCATAACCACAAAATGTTAACATGGAAATTAATGTGACTTTCAACTAGCATAGAACCCTCATACATGACTTACAAAATACTAGAGAGACCTCTCAATTCTCACTAGCCTATTCCTTAGAAACAATTGTATCATCCATTGCAAATTCCCAGGGCTTATTCACTAATATTTTTTATTACAAGGACAAAATGTTTGAATATTGATCTAGATTTAAATAGGAGTGCAACAAATTATAGCTATGACCATAAATACAAAGATGCAATAGAAATAACACTTCATTTCAGTAATATCAAATATTGAAATATGCTTACAAAGAGAATGGAAATAAGACTAGCTTGGGTGATGGTAGCTTCTCTTTGTGAAGAGATGTGGTGGCTACATGCCTTTGAACTTTGTTACAATGAGGCTTGAAGGCATATTTATTATTGATAAACAATGGAAAACTCTCAAACATCCAAAAAGCTAACCCTACGAGATGAAATGCCAAACTATGGGCCTCATTGGGGTAAATTGGTACATCAACTTCTCGGGGTCGTAACGTTGGCATACAATCTCCGTTTGATGCACATGATACCTCGTTAGAAATATCTATCAGAGGAATACAACTACTAACAGTGAATATTGAGTTGATAATTACTATCCGCTACAGGTGATTTTCCAGAAAAACATTGTTTAGGGCCTCAAAACAGCTTCGAAAGTTCAGGACCCAAAAACTGCCAAAAATAGTAAAATATGTTGCAATTAAGGAAACTGAAAAACTAACAGAAACAATTGTGGGGGTCCAAGTGAAATAGGTGGGTGGCCGCCAATATCCACTTGGATGATTCCTCCCCCCTTAGGAAGCAATGGTCCCCATTTTGTTGAGTTCCTCCATGAGATGAGGAAACTTATGCTGAACTTAGTCCCTGGTGAGCCATTTGCCCTGGTGAAGGAGTTGCCCTACTTTGACAACTCGATATAGTTGGATCCTTTGCTATCAGGTGTTCTTGATCTATGTGTCCATGATCTGATCAGTTGTGGCTTGTTCCATGCAGTCTGGGTTTAACTCTATTAGTGTGAGTTGTTCTACAATGTTGGATATATCCAAAAATGGTGGAAAGTAGGCCGAAGGTAGTCCACATTGAACACTAGGTGTAGACCAAGGAATGGTGGAATAATGAGCTCGAAGGCATTGTCCCCTGCTACCTTGGTGATGATGTATGACCCATATTAGAGAGGGTGAAGCTTGTGGTGGGGCCGGTCAAGGTGTTCCTTCTCCAAATTTAGCCAAACTTTGTCACCCACCTGGAACTTGTGTTGGCAGATGTGCTGAATGTGCTCAATAAAGTTTTTTTCCTTGTCGGCTTTAGATTGGACATGAGCTGAATATGCCTGAGTAACTACAAATGGCATGGCCACATCAGTGGGACATAGTGGATGGAATCCCAAGCGCACCAGAAAAGGATTGTGGCCAGTCGAGATGTGGAGAGCCCGGTTATAACTTTGTTAGACATAGGAGAGGCTCTCATCTCATGTGTGTGGATTATTTGAGTTGTACATGTGTAGAATGTGTATGATCATCTTGTTGATGACCTTTGGTTGGCCATCAGTTTAGGGAAGGAAAGTTGTGGACCTAGTGAGCTTGGTGTCCAACATCGACAAGAGACTGGACCAACATATACTCTAGAACCTATTGTCCCAATCTGAGATGATAAATTGTGGGATCCCAAAGTGTACTACACTCATTCAAAGAAGAGTTTAGCAGTGGATTTTGTTGTGATATTCTTCTTACGGGCAACCATAATTACCATCTTTAAGAAGTTTTCAACGACCATAAAAACACAGTTATTTCCATGCTTAGTAGAAGGAAGGCCCGAAATGTAATCCATGGAGATGGATTCCCAAGGTCAACTAGGGATAGGCAACAAAGTATAGAGGCCTTGCTTATTTATGGTTGGTTTGGCAATGGCATAGGCAGTGCAAGATATGATGTACTTCTTGATTTGTTGATAAGATCTTAGACAATTATTAAGGTATCATAGACTCATGTGCATGGATTTGCCTATGTTACTTTGTGCAATGGATCGATAAGATTGTGAAATACATAAACAATGAAGCAGTTAAAGAACATAATAGACAAACACACATAAACATAACAAGCTTAATAAGGAGTTCACCCAACACTCCTGGGCTACAGCTCCTGGTCCAGCCTTCAGTGGTGACCTCTCTATTATGTCTTCAGAAACAGAGTTTTACAAAAGTGAGCTCAATTTGAGTCTCACACAATAGATACAAAACAATAAGGCTTTACTTGGATCCCCCAAGTCTTTCTAAGTACACAGACTCTCTTCACTGACTCTTTATCTCTGTTTCTCTCTGTCTTAGCACTGCCCTTCTTCATTTTTCTCTTTGTCTATGGCTTTAAAGCCAATTGGTGTTGTCTATTCATTTCTCCTTCTTGGGCTGTCTGGCTTCCTGACCTCTGTCCGCTCAAATCCCCCTCTGAGCATTAGCAATCATTGCTAAACACTTTTAGGGATGGTGGCCACCTGTTGTATAATGGAATGGGTCATCGAGCCTTTGAAATCCCTGAAATGACCATTCTCTGTTTACACAGAGAAATACATTCAAAACTATGAAACTCCACCAAGTTGTTGTTTATCGGACTTGAAACATTATGAATCTGCCTTATAACTCCTATAGGGTCCGCTTGTATACCGACATCGCATCTCCACCGTTGATCTAGGAGATCTAGATCCAATGGTTGTGGTTCATTTCAGGTGGCTCTTTTGTACGGGGGTTAACCACCCGATAAGGGTGGTTTTCTCCCTCCTTAGCCTAGACACATGGCAGCCATTGTATGGGACCAGGTAGACCCCGGCCCAAACCACTTACTGCCTTTGGCCCACCCGAAATCCTACCTGTTTCCTTTGTATAAAAAAATACATTAAACACTGAAAAACCCTGTAAAGTGGCTTTAGACGAACTTGAAATATTATGCATATGTATTCATAAATCACTTTCAGGTCCAGTTTCATCACATCAATGCTTTTCCTTTATATTTTGTTTATTTAGAGAAAATGCAAATATAAAGGAAAATGTTGTTTTACGGAACTTAAAATATATATGTTTTTATTTATAATCCCACCAGGTCCATCTATCGTAGTCGCATGAATAAACCGTGCTCCTCTATGTTGTTCTGAGGCAATGTTGCGATTGTGGCTTGTTGCTAATTGCATATTGCATAGACCCCTCGACTGTTTGGTAATTTCTCCTTTGTATTTTCCGATTGCAAAATCGCAATTCAACTTGGGCTGTCGATCTCCGCACTTGATTGACAGTACTCATTGACCCCACTGATCGTTATCATGTATTCCTTGTGGTCTCCGTTGATAGCTTCCCTTTACCACTGCTAATTGCTATTTGCTGGTTGGATTTGGATCGTCGATCGCCCAGATCCGACGACTCTGATGCAAAGTTGCTTTAAGCCTCCGATAAGCCTGTTTTCACTAGTTTCTCATGTTTTTGCCTCATGATAGTGTAATCTGACTTTTTGAAAAGTTATTCTCATGCGATAGTTTTGAGTGTTTGAAGACTTAAAGGGTTTTCTAGGATCCATTTGGATCACGCCTTCCCACTAAAAAGGATTTTGGACCACCGAAAGTTCGTTTTTAAGCATCAATCAAGTGAGGATACAACTTCCTCACTTATCCAATCTCTATCCATATTGCACCGCTTGGTTTTGAAACTTTGAGTCCAATTATGAGGCACTCAGCATCCCCTCTGTGTGTAGTTCTCACCTTCCTATCCAGAACTATATCTTCCTGCAACTCATTGAGATATTCAGGCAACAAATCATCAATAGAAGACAACTAGCTTTTCTCTTTAGGATCTTCAATCAATGAAGGTTCAAATAGTCTCAAGTTCTCTGCATGAACTACTGAATAGATGTGCATGTAAGCTGGAAAATCAAGGCGAAAAGTTTTTCTCACTAATTTTCTCAAGTATCTTGAAAGGCCCATACCTTATTGGCTTCAGCTTCGTACCTTCACCTTGCATTCTGTCTTTGCTAATGTAGAGCCAAACTTGATCACCAACTTGGAAGCTATGCTCAATTCGATGCTTATCATGCCTTACCTTGTACTTGGCTTGGCTTTGTTCTAGCTATTCCTGCACTGCTTGGTGAATTTCTTGGATCTGTTCAATGAACTTGGTTGCTTTGTCCACATGACTATGTCCATCAACTGTTATGTCTTTAATAAAGACATAATCCAAGGGAGACCTGGGTGTAAAACCAAAACAAGTCTCAAAAGGAGATCTATGTGTAGAATAATGTTTAGCAAGATTGTAAGCATGTTGCACATAACACAAATGTTCATCTCAAAGTTTGGGATGCTTGCTGCAATAGCCCCTGAGCAACTGGATCACTATCCTGTTGACCACCTCTATTTGGCCATCTATTTGTGGATGAAAGATTGTGCTATTCTTCAGTCTAGTGTCCATCAACCCCCATAGACTTGACCAAAACTTCCCAACAAATCAGGAATCTCGATCAGATACAATAGAAGTGGGTAACCCAAAATGAACCCATACATGCTAAAAGAACAACTTGGTTGTTTGTTCAACTATAATTTGCTTGTTACAAGGTATTAAAATACACATTTTGCTGAACTTGTCCACAATAACATATAAATAGTCATGATCTTTTCTAGACTTTGGAAAATCCCCAACAAAGTCCATGGAAACACTTTCCCAAGGATGAGAAGGAACTGGAAGTGGAGTGTACAAGCCTAGTTTTCTATTGCTAGGCTTGCTTCTAGCACACATGGTACACCCTTTAATATATCTAGAAACCGTTTCATGCATTCTTGGCCAATAACAAAATCTTTGCAGCTATGCAACTATTTTACTTACACCAAAATGACCTAATATTAGAGAACTATGTGCTTCTCGGATTATGTTAACTCTCTCGATTTGAGGAATGCATAACTTTCCCAAATTATACAAGAGTTGACCCTTAACATGATAATCCAATTCTTCTACTTGTTTTCCATGACTTAAGGTTGCATATACATCTCTAAAATCTACATCTTGAGCATATTGTTCAATGTAGCTTTCATGCAATACTGAGTTATGCTTAAGTATAGTAGATGCATTTATGATTGGTCTAGATAACATATATGCAACCTTATTGTGTATGCCTTTCTTATATCTGATGAATAGATGAAACCGTTGTAGAAAACCCATCTGTTATAGACATTTTTGGGAATTACAACCCCAATCATACATGTCCATAAACCAAGGGCTTCTAAGTCCCTAAAAGTGTTGCTTCACACCCTAAAGGAACAAGGTCAACTGATTACATCATCTCCCAGAAGTTCTCCATGGAAAACTACTCAGAACTGGTCAAAACTGGACCATACAGAATGCCCAGTGCAGAGGGTGCGATGCATCTCACCTGCTCAGTGTAAAAAGGTGCGATGCATACTGGAAAGCCCTTCTGTAGGGTGTAATGGGTGAGAGTAGACAAATGACAGAGACAATTTTCAAGGTGGATGATCATGGAATCTTCCAGAAACTTCTCTTGTGACACTTGCCTCTCTGAATTCGCCCAGGGATGAGTAAGAGATCATCAATCTCCAAGTGGAATCAAGAACTATCAGAGAGATGACACTAATCAAAATCCCAGAAGCTAACTCACTCCCTACAATCATCTATATATGGATCCCTCATCCTAGAGATCTAGAGGCTGGAATCTTGTATCTTGTAAGGAAGTGTTGTTGGTTTCCTGGTGCAATATCATAGTGTTGGGTGATCTAAGATTTTCATGAGGTGAAGAAGGGTTTTCATGCCGAGGGGATGACGTTGGTTCAGAACAATTGGTTGTAATCCTCTTTGCTATTCTTGATATTAATAAAGCTATTCAAGTTTTCCTCCACATTCTTGTATGTTTGACGATATATGCATTTGTGTGGTCAATACATATCTAGTCCTGTATTGTTTATGATTGTAGATCTTTGTTCTTTGATAGTATTATGCCGCTTTTATTCCACAGGTGCTCTTTGAAGATGGGTAGACGAAGAAGGAGTGGCGAAGATCTATCATAAGGGAGAGGAAGCAAGCAAGGAACCAAGCACAAGAATGAGGTTGGTGTCCTTTGTTCCCCTCTTATCTACTTCTCATAAAGGAAATTGAAAGTGGTTTTAGTTTGTTTGTTTCTAAGATAGCTACTAGTCTTAGTGGGACTAGCAGCTCCGAGTGGACACTAGATTTCCCGATAACAAAATGGTGACTCCACTGGGGAGCGAATAGATTGTTTTCTTGTCTATATTTGTTTGTTTTATAAACTTACAGATGGAGCCTGGAGTCAAGCCAGCTAGCCTTCAAACTACATTTGCTATGCAAGTGCAAAGTAGATCAATGCTGCTTCAGTCTATCTCTTGGTTGTTGGAAATAATTCTGAGAGGGGGGGTGGGCGTGAATCAGTATTATCAAATCAATAAAACTTTTTCATTTCCATACTTAGATGCATATACGCTACTTCAACACAACTGTGTCTAATGCAACTAGCGTATATCCGTAATACTTATGATTCAATTAATCCATTAAATGTTGATATTTAGTTAGTGCATCAGAACTTCTTTAACCATATGTATAGTAAGCAGGTGCAGTAAAACAAAATAGATCATCACACACAAGAAGCACACATGAACACCATGATATAAGGTGGAAACCAATGTGGGTGAAAACCACCTACTACAGGTTGTCTCTATCTTCTTTTAATAAGAAACTTCTTTTACAATAGTTCTGTATTGGTGCAGTCTTATACCAGTACGCAGGCTTCTACCTGCAGAAGGCTACAACCTTCTCTCATTCTCCAGACTCTCCTGAAAGGGAGCTACAACCCGCTTAGCTTTTGTACTAGCCGATCCACTTACTAGTACGTAGGTGCTAGCCTACTGAAATGCTCCAACCTTTACTCGTTCTCCAATTGCTACTGGAAGGGAGCTACCACCCCCTTAGCTCTTGTACTAATTGATGTACTAGTACGTAGGTGCCGACCTACAGAAGGCAACAACCTTCTCTTTCCTCTAGGTGCCATGTTTCATACATTTTCAGATTGGATACTCCTGAAGCACAACTCTATAATCTAAAGGCCACATTTCATCCAATTTTCATACTGGACCCATCAATATCATTGAAGCACACAATCAATCAACACTAGCATCATCAATCTCTGAATCACCCAATACTGAATCATTGAAACCCTGTCAACAAAAGCAGTCACCAAAACACAGAGCAGAACACTGAACTCTGTAACAATATTCAGAACCAATTGTGTCATCAAAAATCATGCATTAAAATGCATATGCTACTTGGACGAACAAAACCCGCGTACATACGCGCTTTTACCAAAGCCAACCTGCGTACAGATCTATAAATATTCAATCATGACTTGAGCTATTTCAAACTTAAGTTATGCCCAGTTCAGAACATTACATGCGTCAGTATATAGATCTAGAACAAGCATAATCAACCATATAGAGGTAGTTCATTTCAAACCATTTGATCCCGATCTATCCTTAGATCTTGTTCTCCATCAACCGGTGAGATCCCTCCTTAGCTCAGATCAAGCAATGCATCATAACCCATATCCTGCATATTGGATCTCAAACTACATTAGATATTCAAGTCTTTTTCCATCCATTTTCTTAATGATCTTCTTCTCCTTTTATAGTGTTAGGCCTTACTCAATACCATGGTCCAAAACCATAACAAAACAATACCATGGACCCAATACTTGGGATCAACACTTCTAACGAGATACCATGGCCCAAAACCATAGGTTCAAATACCAAGGACTAAATACCATGGACCAAAAATAAGTTATCCCACATGTACGTGCTTTTCCTTGCGTGAAAGTGCGTGTATATGCATACTCGCCTTGGTAATGTCTAACCTGCGTGTATACACAGCTTTGTTTGGACCAAACTGCATATACGGTGTTTCATTCACAGAAGCTACGTGTATATGTGCCTTCACTTTACTGAAACTGCGTACAGATATATAAAGGATAATTCACTCTTTCAAACATTCTTGTAGTCTGATCATCAATTCCTTGCTACTAACCTACTGCACTATGATCTGTCATCTATGTGATTTTCCATCAAGGACAACACTTGTCTCATAATGCCAACAATCTCCCCCTTTGGACTTGATGGAAAAGCTAACTTGTCATACTGAGAACTGTCATATGATTCCTTTGAGTTGTCCAGCATCACATGCATTCAGTCACATGTTATATCTCTTCTGTAGATTCATCCAGTTATAAATAAGTGAGATGTTCTTATACGAGTGGGTTGCCATCAAGTACAATACATGCATCATAATGCCAACAATCTCCCCTTTTGGACTTGATGGCAACAATACCAAATCACTCTCCCCCTTTGACATCAAGGGCAAAGGGCGGACCAAGATATTCTCTTCCTTTGATAAACATTCTGTTGTCCATACTTCCCCTGAGTGCCTACTGAAATTTCTGAGTGAGCTCCCCCTTTGTATATGCCAAGGTGTACCAATCTGTCCATGCTCCCCCTGAGTACATGTTGAGTCTCTGCACTGCTGAAGTGTGTTGTTCATGCTCCCCCTGACTGTAGGCAAGATCTGCAAAAAGATGTTCTACAAGAAGAACATGACTCTATCATAAATGACCTTCCTATCACCAAAGACTCATACATACATCCATCTCTCAACCAAGTGAGGATATACAAATATTGACTAACCAACCAAGTGGGGATACATCAAAAATTTACACATGATAAAACAAGAACATTACATCATTCGTCCTAGGCATAGTGGGGAAACCAACATAGGCCGTTTACATGACCTTGATAACAAAAAACATATATGACATAGAGACGAAATATCTAGAGCAAGACTATGAAAGTTATCAATGACTAATATCAGCAGCATCCATCAATTACTATTCAGATCAGCAATCATGTTCTCCTTTTGTTCTCCCTCTACATTTTTTCCACTTCAAATCAACAACAGATGAGTACTTCGACCAAAAGCTTCTAAGATAACGCCAACAATGCATTATCAGAAGTTTATCTGCTCCCCCTGAACCTGTTTCAAATGGTCTCTATCCGACCCATATCAGAATTTCTTCAACCAGATTCTATCCTCATTGATTTCCTTCAAAAACACCATATACGCAACTACATCCACATAAAATTGCGTATATACGCGGATGTTCCTCATAAAACTCGCATACAACCATTTCTAGATCAGCAACCTGTAAATGTCTTATAGCAAGGTATGTCTGCATATAGATATCAACTCATCCTCTTGAAAGACATCATAGCCATCTCATCAACATCAATATTTGCATGATCTTATATATCATCCATGTATCATCATTCGGGGACATCTATATCAATCAACATATGTAAGTATCAATCTATCATTTTATCATCATCATGTCTCTAACAATGTAATTTTGAGTAATCATTCATGTATCCAGCATACTGTATATAGTACTATGTATCTTTAGCTCAAGATCATCAACCGCAACAATTCTCATCCACATGAGAGCCAAGAACTATAGGGGACTTGCATCAACTATATTACATGATCTTTATGCATATGACGACAGCAGGATATGATAGACTCATCATCAAGTAATGAAGATGTGTATACAAGCTTTGTACTTCTCCTTATCCTTATGAAGATCACCATGTAAGCACCATATATGCATTATCAGAGAATCAACCACAAATCTGATCTGAACATCAACTATGTAACCCCAAGAACATATGGATTTTGTCATGGCAACTCAATAACCATAGCAAGATATATCACTTAGCCATATAAGCATCATCACCAAGGACTACTAACCATAATGCCAACAATGCAGCATTAGAAGATTATTTGCTCCCCCTGAACCTGTGCCATCTTGTTTACTATCAGATCTGATCATGCATATATCAGCAGGAAGTATCAAGGCATTATCATCATCAAGTTAGGATCAAAAACACTTCTAAACATCATACAAGTATGAAGACATTTCCTCACATCATCAGCAGATTGTAACCATGAACAAATAATGGACTAAATCACATCAGACCCTTTTTTTGAGCCCGTCCCTTCTGCTTTTCCTCAGTCTGACATATATGTGACTGTGCAGTGTGTAACTCACGTATATACGCGACTTCCTTTTATGCAACTTGCGTATGAGATTTAGGACACTGAATTTTTACACTTTCAGTTCCCCCTGAGTTTGTTATGTCTGTATATGGTGTTGTGCCACACCTTCCTGACTGGACTTCCTTCTTCTTCCATATCTTCAAGTGTGATGATGTTTTCTCCTTTTGGTGTGGTGCCCGTACTTTGTTCCTACATTTCTTGGCTATGTGTCCAAGCTTGTTGCATGCATAACATCTTACATGTTTCATATTCCTTCTATAGCAATCAAGAGCTTTGTGACCGAACATATTGCAAGAAAAACAATATCCATTAAAGTACCTAGATCGTAATGATCTTTCTAGGTGATGATCTTGAACCATTCTTCTTATGCATCTCGCTGCAACATGTCCAATATTATGACATACATAACATTCAACCTTATTTATCAGAGGAGTAAAAGATTTTCTTTGAAGAATTTCTTTCCTTGGCTGTTGATGGGGTTGACCTCTCATCTCCTTGTTGAGGATTTCAGATTTTGCATTAGATTCCCTTGTCTTACTTTGTGAACTAGATTCTTTTTCAACAGATCCATGAAAACCAAGACCAGTTTTGATAGCAGGAGACCTTTGAATACTAAGAATATCATCCAAGATCTTAGTACTATCTTGAAATCATAAGAGCTTATCATTTTCTTCTAATTTATCATTTAGAATATTTATCTCAACCTAAAGTTGGTCTTCCCTTTCACGATGCTGCTTCTTCATGTTTTCTTCAACTTTTCTTTCTTCTTCCAACTGCTGTCTTAATTCAAGAACTTCATTCTCTTGTTTTTCAATAGCTTGGAGTAGTCCTTTATTATTCTTCTTTGATTCTTCAAGATCTTCCTTTAGCAACCAGATTGTAGCTTCAAGCCTTTCATAATAACTGCATCCATCTCTGAGTTTCTTGATGATTGTGCTCCTTTCATTGACTTCATTTCTTAATAATGTCACTTCATCCTGCAACGTTTGACATTTTTCCTTGAATAACTTCCTTACCTTATTTCCCTCCTCTAGTTAAGCTTTTAGTTTGGTAGATTCTTCTTTGAAGGCACATTCCTTCTTGTTCAATAGATCTTGTTGATCTCTAATTTTGTCTGTAAGCCTTTTAAATTCTGCCTCTATTTGATATCTTTCTTGTTCACCCATAAGCGCAAATTCAGTTGTTTTGCTATCACTTTCATCATATTTAAGAGGATAAATAGATGGATCACCAGAGGATAACAAATTCATACCTGATAGATCTTGTTCATCTTCATTATGAAGTGATTCTGAACTTGATGTTCTTCTTCCACATATTCCCCAATCCATACACCCATTGTCATAGTTCTTCTGGGATGTCTTCTTCTTCATAGGTGCTTTCTTCTTAAGCTTCTTTCCCATAGTTCCAAGGATCTCCTTCAAGCGATCAAGCTTCTACCAAAGGACATGCTCTGATACCAATTGTTGGAAATAATACTGAGAGGGGGGTGAATCAGTATTATCAAATCAATAAAACTTTTTCATTTCCATACTTAGATACATATACGCTACTTCAACGCAACTGTGTCTAATGCAACTAGCGTATATCCAGAATACTTATGATTAAATTAATCCATTAAATGTTGATCTTGAGTTAGTGCATCAAAACTTCTTTAACCATATGTATAGTAAGTAGGTGCAGTAAAACAGAATAAATCATCACACACAAAAAGCACACATGAACACCATGATATAAGGTGGAAACCCAATGTGGGTGAAAACCACCTGCTGCAAGTCATCTCTATCTTCTTTTAATAAGAAAATTCTTTTACAATAGTTTTGTACTCGTGAAATATTATACCAGTACACAAGCTTCTATCTGTAAAAGGATACAACCTTCTCTCATTCTCCAGACTCTCTTGGAAGGGAGCTACAACCCCCTTAGCTCTTGTACTAGCCGACCACTTACTAGTACGTAGTTGCTGGCCTATTGAAATGCTCCAACCTTTACTCATTCTCCAGTTGCTACTGGAAGGGAGCTATCACCCCCTTAGCTCTTGTACTAGCTGATGTACTAGTACGTAGGTGCCAACCTACAGAAGGAAACAACCTTCTCTTTCTTCCTCTAGGAACAATGTTTCATACATTTTTAGACTGGATACTCCTAAAGCACAACACTATAATTTGAAGGCCACATTTCATCCAATTTTCATACTATACCCATCAATATCATTGAAGCACACAATCAATCAACACTAGCATCATCAATTTCTGAATCACCCAATACTGAATCACTAAAACCTTGTCAACAAAAAGAAGTCACCAAAACATAGAGCAGAACACTGAACTCTATAACAATATTTAGAACCAACTGTATCATCAAAAATCACGCATTAAAATGCATACGCTACTTGGACGAACCAAACCCGCGTACATACGCACTTTTACCAAAGCCAACCCACATACAGATCTATAAATATTCAATCATGACTTGTAGCTATTTCAAACTTAAGTTATACCCAGTTCAGAAAATTACATGCGTTAGTATACAGATCCAGAACAAGCATAATCGACCATATAGAGGTAGTTCATTTCAAACCATTTGATCTCGATCTATCCTTAGATCTTGTTCTCCATCAACTGGTGAGATCCCTCCTTAGCTCAGATCAAGCAATGCATCATAACCCATATCCTACATACTGGATCTCAAAATACATCAGATATTCAAGTCTTTTTCCATCCATTTTCCTAATGATCTTCTTCTCCTTTTATAGTCTTAGGCCTTACTCAATACCATGGTCCAAAACCATAACAAAAGAATTGTTAAGAAATTTACTACATAACATAAATAATTACTGAGAGGAATAAATATAAAAATAACTAGCAACAACCATAAACACATAAACACAAATGT
>APFE031267631.1:18660-34799 GCA_000404065.3 Pinus taeda
CAATACTTGGGATCAACACTTCTGACGAGATAACATGGCCCAAAACCATAGGTTCAAATACCAAGGACTAAATACCACGGACCAAAAATAAGTTCTCCCACATGTACGCGCTTTTCCTTGTGTGAAAGTGCGTGTATACACATACGCACCTTGGTAATGTCTAACTTGCGTGTATACGTGGCTTTGTTTGGACCAACCTGCATATATGTTGTTTTCATTCACAGAACCTACGTGTATATGCGCCTTCGCTTTACTGAAACTGCGTATAGATCTATAAAGGATAATTCACTCTTTCAAACATTCTTGTAGTCTGATCATCAATTCCTTGCTATTGACATGCTGCACTATGATCTGTCATCTGTGTGATTTGCCATCAAGGACAACACTTGTCTCATAATGCCAACACAGGTTTTGTTTATAAACTAAACAATCAATTTGCAAACATTCTAATTTCCCTGGTGGTGGCTCTAGTAACCTCATTAGATCAACCCCTGTGATTTATATTTACTGAACATCACTTGCTCGGCCTAAATCCCCGAACTGAGCTACAAACTATGACCAAGAGCCAAGTTGAAGTCTCGTCCTTGGACCATCGCACCTTCTACTCTTGGGAATCTGGATGCATCGCACCTCTCATGTGTAGTAGGTGCACTACATCGCACTTTCCCTGTGTTACAAGTGTGCTGATCAGACAAGTCCTCTTCTGCTCCCATATTTTGGTTTTTTGTTCACTCTCTTCAGCTTTATTTGGGAGTTTTGTTGTTTGTGATCAGTACACCTCTGTGGAAACCCCCTTCCTTTCCATCATTCCACCTCCATTGTGCAAAGAACTGTGAATGTTTTTGTGTATTGTGTGCCATTTTCAGTTCTCTTTTACAAAGAAGTAGGGTAATCGATCTGTCGTTTCTTGATTTGGAAGTGTCACAAGTGTCGTTTTCAGCGATAGAAAATAATCCTATTGTTCTGGATGGTCGATTATACTTTTACGCTTGTATTTGATTTGAATTAGTAGTTTTTCAAGTGTCGAAAACAATTTTCAACTCGAAATCGCAAAGTGTCGTCATTATCTTCCTTTCGTATTTTGAAGAAAAATTGTTAGTACTATCGCTTTGAAAAAATAATTCAGATTTGTACTTAGCATTCTTTTTTTCATTCACACATTAAGAAGGTTGAAAACAAATACATGCATGTGCATTTGCATTTAGACTGCTTGTTGGTTTGATTTAGGATAGTGCATCTAGTGTGTGCTTGATGCTCTATGTTGAAAGAATCTCATTTCTCTTTCCTTAGTAGCTAGGATTTTCATTGCAAAAAGAAGATTAAATGATTGTTTATCATCTTAGCTTTCATTTTAGAAATTATATATCTACATCACCCAGTGAACCTGAAAGACAAATTTCTTAAGCAAGACCAACTGTAAAATAAATTCAATGAACATAAAAACGCTTTGGAACCTAACGCACAACATTTAGAAGTCTAGGCTAGAGACGTATTCCAGCGCTGTAATGCCTGGTAACTATCGCTTTCATTGCTGGTTGGGTGATTCCTCCTCTTTGAGACGACAAGTGCCAGTACGGACTTGTGCTCCCACGTACTGTCGAGTATATATTGGGAGACCACAATAGGCTATATCCTTTATCCTTAGGAAGCCGTGTCTGCCACCCTATAGATTGCAATGCACTGAACACAGCATTCGGGAAGATTGACTGCCATACTGTAAAAGGTATTCTGCAGTTTTGCAATTGGTTTGGTAATCCCTCTTTCTAGATTTCCAGAGTAGTCTCTTTCATTCCTTTTCAGACTCCTTAAAGGAAAAGGTCCATCTGAGCACTTGTCTCTTCAGGATCATTAAAAATCGAAGGCGACTAGAGTCATCTTTTGTTTTTTCTAGAATCTTAAAATTGAAAAATAGGTTGTGGCAAAGCATCTAAAATTTATTTTAATCGTAATAATATCACTATTCCCATGTTGGTCTTTAGGTTGAGAAAAATGGAGTCTACCAACCAAGGATTTCCCCTTGGAGGAAATCCTAGTCCTTTCTCCTCTTGGGGAGATGTTGGTGCACCTCATATGGCCACATTGTCACTTCCAGGATTGACGATTGGCTTGCCCATATGGCTCTTCTCTACCTTTGTCATTCAGAACATCGTGATTCCTGAACAAACAAGTCAGCAACTAGATGATACTAGAGTTACTCCCCAACCTTCTACTTCGTCCATTTCTCCCTCTCCTCCTTCCTCTTTGCTTGATGAATCTGGTAAAGCTGAAAATCAAGTAACTAAGAAGGAGAAGAAGGAAAAGAAGGAGAAGGAGCCAAAGGCAAAAAGGGGCAACCGTGCATCGTCTAGTGAAAATCCATGCACTGCACTGTCCAAGCCTAAATCTCCATGTGTCATTTGCAAAGGAGACCACTATCATCGAGATTGTCCTTGCATCCCTCAGATCTTAAGGGACTGGTCTCCTCGTTTGCACAATCCAGTGTCATCAACCTCTGATCACGTTGAAAGTACACCGTCAACTAGTGAAGGCGAAGTATTTAGATAGAAAAGGAAATGTAAATTTCCTTGTAAACTGTGTGAAGGAAATCACGTCGTCCACCGTTGTCCCTTCCTAGACAAAGCTAAAATATTTTTGGATAACCATCCTACTTCACCGCTACAGCTTCCTCCTGGATATATGAAACTCTTGCCGAGTCCATCACTAGTTGAAAATTTGATTGAAACGCCTTTGTGGTCGGTTGAAGCATCTACCATTGAAGATAAACCCTATGAATCCACACCAGATGAAATTCAAAATGTCGAGGCGGCAATTGACCCGGTCTCGACTTCAGAAGGCCCATCTTCAGATGATATAGTCACTAAAAAGAATGAGGACGACACCATTAAAATTCTTTTCGTAAACACAGACTATGATGAACATGGGGGAAATATACCCGTTCCTTTACCGCAGGAAGGAAGTTTGTCAAAGTCGTATCCGGTCGTCTATTCGGTCCCACCTCCAAGCAACCTAGTCGTTTCCTTCGATTGGAATCTACTAGGCAGACCCCATTTACCAGCTAGTGTACCATTCCAAATCATTGTACAAGCTTACAGAATGGTCATGGTTGATACCATCATAGATGAAGGGGCTTCTGTGAGTATCCTTTCCTTCACTGCTTGAAAAGTGCTTGGTTCACCATCACTTCTGCCTGAGATGAGAAATTTGACAAGCTTCGACTAAGGAACCAATCGACCGTTAGGGATCCTTCCCAATGTGGCTATTACTTTGAGAAGGAAAACCGTTTATATGAACGTAATGGTAGTCCAAGGACCTCTAGACTATAATCTACTCCTTGGGTGTGACTATATTTATAGCATGGGAGCCATTGTCTCCTCACTCTTTAGAGTAATGTGTTTTCTGCACGAAAGCCGAGTGGTCCAGCTCATAGACCAGCTTTCGTTCCCCGGTTCACACATAGCTAATAGTTAAATGCCATCCCTAAATGGTATTTTCTCACAAAGAATGTCTCATCAATCTCCAGTCCGTCCACTTGAAGAATGCGAGTAATTTGGGAGGACATGACTGAAACCCAGGGGGGCATGCACCCTGGCCTGTTTCGGCAAGAAAACTCTAGGGATAGAGTAGGTTTCTGCGAAGGATATATGACTATTCTGATACGTATCTGTATAGGAAGAGGGAATTAGACCAGAATAAGATACCTCCATTAGAAGGTATGCCTTTCCTGATAAAACAAATGTTTTGTCTGAAAATTGAGAGGTAATCTAGAAACTCTACTTCGCTATGCCTTGGGGCATGCAAACCTTTTTGTGAGCAAGTGAAAAGCGACCAATGTAATGCTAATTGTAGTTCCACTAACTTCAACTGCTTAAGTTGGGTGAGTGGTCAAATCGACCTTTCGCCTTCATAGGGGCCAAATGGCACTGGCGAAGTAAAGGAAAATTTTTCCTACCTGACCTTAGTAGTTAACTAACCCCTAGGATAGTAGTTGGTCGTTCTTAGCTTGCATGCGAAAGGATACGGAGAAAAGCTTCGAAAGGTGCAATCTCGATAAAAATTAAACCTAAGCAAAAAGAAAATGTTTCCCCCAGTGTTTAAGCTCATTAAAAAATGAACCAATCTCTGGTAAATAACCATTGTGAATGCATTATCATCCGCTTTTGAGCCTTGGTCATGTTCTCATCATCACCTCCACTCTATTTTAGCCAATCATACACCTCCTTTTGATTGTTTACCCTTTTGAGGAACATCTGTGACGAGTGATTCTATTAAGCCATCCTTGTGACACAACCGTGATTGGAAAATTCCAAACCTTACCTGGAATCAGCTGCTACCGGCAATTATCATTCATTCCTCAATAAACGAGTCTCCTTTAAGCTCTTTTCATCTGACTCGTAAAATATGAAAAGATTGCCAAGCGATTGGCCTCTCCAGCTCGTTAAAGCTACCGAAAGTGTTATCCCTCCTCTAGATTTTAATCTTTTTGGACCTGAGGGATTATTACAAAAAACATATCGAGTGCTTGTCTTGTTCGGCTCATTAAAACTATCGAAAATTCATCCCTTTCATATTATTTTATACTTTTTTGGACTTAAGGGATTATATGATGAAAAAGAATTATCGGAGTTTCCTTTTCGTCCCTTTTCAGACTCTCTAAAATTGAAAAAGGACCGAGTTATCATTGTCGTTAAACTCGTTAAAATCAATTGCGACAAACTTGTCCAAATGGACAAGAACGAGTTTCACTGTTGCTAGGCTTGTTAAAACATAGCGACGGGTTCACCCGAAGGGTAGATTATAGAACAAGCATATGTTATCCTCCTCAAGCTTGATAAAAATAAAGAGGTACTAGTCAGCAATGACTGAGGAAAATTGGGAAAAAAACTTGAAGAAACTTTATTGGTAGTAAGTCGCTCTTGAACATGACACTTTCACTCCACGTCCGAGTCAGGTTGGGTTATTCTGTTCACTGATCATATCACTATTGGTCCATCATACCATCCATATTTGGGGTTAATGCTACCAATCCATTTTAGTGTCGCCGGTATGTTCAAGAGAAGTCGCTCAGAGAATTCACCTGTGTCTCATCCGCTGCAATATATTCACGCTCCATTCTTTCATGACCACGACCCTAAACCTTGTATCATCAGATCATTTTCACCTCCAAAATCATTTTCTTTGTTCCGTGTCGTAGATGTGGGATTCATTAAGGCCCTCCTACGATGGGTCACTTCTTGTCGACATCAGCTCATTATCCAAGAAGTCAACCTAGGAACAACCCTTTCAGTACTTTGAAGCTTGCATGCCTCAATGGCAAGCTTCTCACTTCTGGCGATAGGTTTACATCAATGGCCTTCGATTGAAGGATTTTGCGTGGTGTTCGACGCCAAGTCCCTTTTTCACACCACGCGAATTGTACTGTAGTACCTTGAGGGTCATCATCATTATTGGTGCTTCCTCTCGTGCCTGTTAACAGCTTACATCACTGGCTGGTAATTAGGTGATGTCTTTCCATGTTCGAGTCCAAAACATCTTTCACATGGATCAACTTGTACTCTAAGTGAAGATTGAATGAGTTTGAAGACCCCGAATCTAGTTTCATCCATCCAAGCTGCAATATATTCAGGAATATATAGACATCAAATGTACATCATTTCCAAACAGATGATCATCCGAATCAAAGGATGATGACTCCGTCCGAATCATTAGTCTGCTACACAGATTGTTGTCTGTCCTATGTACATGAAAATGAATTTATAAAGCTGAGCATGGGAATGCTCGCCTAAGCTAGATAATGATAAAATATTATGAAGATAATGTATTGTATTGTATCTTATTACAGGTCACCTTCCAGCTCGAAAAAACTTCGGATCCTCATGATAAAGCATTTCACCCGACATCGAAAGATTAACGGCCTCATGCTTTAGGGGGCAACTGTTATAGACATTTTTGGGCACTGCAACCCCAATCATACATGTCCATAAACAAATTGCTTCTAAGTCCCTAAAAGTGTTGCTTCATACCCTAAAGGAACAAGGTCAGCTAATTACATCATCTCCCTGAAGTTCTCCATGGAAAACTGCCCAGAACTAGTCAAAATTGGACCATACAGAATGCCCAGTGAAGAGGGTGCAATACATCTCACCTGCTTAGTGTAAAAGGTGCGATGCATACTGGAAATCCCTTCTATAGGGTGCGATGGGCGATAGTAGACAAATGCCAGAGACAGTTTGCAAGGTGGATGATCATGGAATCTTCCAAAAACTTCTCCTGTGACACTTGCCTCTCTGAATTTGCTCAGGGATGAGTAAGAGATAATCAATCTCCAAGTGGAATCAAGAACTATCAGAGAGAGGACACTAATCAAAATCCCAGAAGCTGACTCACCCCCCTACAATCATCTATATATGGACCCCTGATCCCAGAGTTCCAGAGGCTAGAATATTGTATCTTGTAAGGAAGTGTTGTTGGTTTCCTGGTGCAATATCATAGTGTTGGGTGATCTAAGCTTTTCATGAGGTGAAGAAGGGATTTCATGTTGAGGGGATGACGCTGGGTCAGAACAATTGGTTGTAATACTCTTTGATATTCTTGATATTAATAAAGTTATTCAAGTTTTCCTCCACATTCTTGTATGTTTGATGATATATGCATTTGTGTGGTAAATACATATCTGGTCTTGTATTGTTTATGATTGTAGATCTCTGTTCTTCGATAGTATTATGCTGCTTTGATTCCACAGGTGCTCTTTGAAGCTGGGAAGACAAAGAAGGAGCAGCGAAGATCTATCAGAAGGGAGAGGAATCAAGCAAGGAACCAAGCGCAAGACTGAGGTTGGTGTCCTTTGTTCCCCTCTTATCTACTTCTCATAAAGGAAATTGAAAGTGGTTTTAGTTTGTTTTTTTCTAAGATAACTACCAGTCTTAGTGGGACTAGTAGCTCTGAGTGGACACTAGGTTTCCCGATAACACCATCCACCTATAGTGTCTTGATTGCTGCAATTTAGTTGTGAATGTAAATATTGAAGTGGTTTATGATCAATATGTATAATTATTTCTTTGCCCATTAGGTAATGCTTCCACTTTTTCACACTCTTTATTAATGCATACAATTCTTTATCATATGTGGGATAATTAAGTATTGTAGAATTAAATTTCTCAGAATGATAACATATGGGTTTACAATGTTGCATCAACACTGCTCCCATGGCATAGTCACTGGCATCTGTTTCAATCTCAAATGGTCTTTGAAGATCTAGCAATGCTAGTACTAGTGTTGTACCAATCTTTTCTTTCAAGGTGTTGAAGGCTTTCTGCTACTTGCCTCCCCACTGAAACACCTTTTTCAATCCTATTAAAGCATGTAAAGGAGCTGCAATCAAGAAAATGTTAGCAATAAACTTCCTCTAATATTGTGTTTCTCATAGGAAGCTCCTAACTTCTGTAGAAGATTTGGGTTTAGGCCAATTCACAATAACTTCAACCTTAGAGTGATTTATCTTCAATTCACCACCCCCTACAATATGACCCAAATAATTCAAAGATGTTTTTCCAAATTCACATTTTGATAACTTAACATAGAGATTTTCTCTTTTCAAAACATCTAGATTCTATTTTACACGCTTCAAATGTTCTTCCCATGTTTTACTGAAAACAAAAATGTCATATAAATATACAATTAAAAACTCATCGATAAAAGGCCTAAGTACATCATTCATAACTCTCATGAAAGTGGCGGGAGCATTAGTTAAGCCAACGGGCATAACTAGCCATTCATACAACCCTTGCTTTGTTTTGAAAGCAGTCTTCCATGCATCTTGTTCTACTACTCTGATCTGATGGTAGCCACTATGCAAGTCCAACTTGGAAAAGTAAACAACTTCTTTTAGCTGATCTTTAGAATAGATCATCAATGCGAGGGAGAGTATAACGATTCTTGATCATTATCTTATTCAGTGCTCTGTAATCAACGCACATCCTCCACGAACCACCTTTCTTTCTCACCAACACAATTGGAGATCCACATGGTTATGTAGTTGGCCTTATGAACCCTTTATCAAGTAGCTCATGTACCTACTTCTTGATCTCTGCATTTTCTAAAGTGGATAACCTATACATTCCGATGTTAGGCAATGGAGCATCTTGCTGTAAATGAATATCATGTACTATTTCCCTTTTGGGTGGCAAACCTTTAGGTTCTTGAAATAGGATATCATATTCTGAAACAAATTTTTCTAAACCAACTTTCTTTTTAGCATCACAGCCCTCAAATGCATTTGTTTTATCAAGGGTCTTTTCCTTTACAACCATTAGTAAAAATTTCTTGCATGAATTTACAATTCTTTTCATGTTCCCTGAGTTTATGAGAGTGTAGTTATTTTTGAGCTGATGAGCTCTTACAATATATTCTATTCCATCTTTTTTAAGTTGATACTTATTTTTAGTTCTATAGAAAATGGCCTTTCTATCATACAAGTAAGGAATTCGTAAAGCAATACCACATATATCCAAGGGGACTATATCTAACTCAACCTCATCTACAAAAGTTGACCCAATAGCAAACCTAATTTTACATTGTCTAGTCACTTTTAGCTTTTCTTTATAACATACCCAACCTAATGGATATGGCTTCATGTGAGGTGTTGTTAGTAAGCCCAACTTCTTTACAATTGTTTTAGAAATCAAGTTTACTTGTTAACCACTATCAAATAAAGTATTAATATTTTGATGCTTGGGAATAACTCTAATATGAAAAAGCTAATGTATTTTCCTCTCATTGTTTTCATTATCAATAGATTATGTAGAATTACTAGTAGATGCTTCAAAATTTTTACCTTTTATACATGTGGTTATGATTGTTGTTTCATCACTTGAGTCTGACGCCAAATCTTTCTGAATAGCAGCAGTAGTCTTCTTCTTCTTACCACTAAACTTCTTGGGTTTCAACTCCGAATGCAAAGACTAGTAGTGTTCATCATCATGCCCATCCTTCTTGCAGTGAGTGCATGAAGGTTTGTCTTTCTATACAGTGTTTGTCTTCCTCTCCTTCCATTTTTGCTTCTTCTTTTCCTTGTTCTTGCTTGCAGTGGGTTTTGATGATCCCCCAATCTTTGGGTTCACATTCTTGCCTCTAGCCTCTAGATGTGTAGCCTAAAAACATACCTCATCTATGCTAGTGGAGTTAAACATGAGAATGGTGTGCCTCAAATAGCTATGTATACCACCTATATACTTCAACAAAGTTTCAGGTGAGTCTAAAGAAATGCCTAGAATTAAAGCTCTTTTTCTAACTTCTTGGGTATAGCTTTGTACACTTTGGCCCTTTAGCTGGCGAAGAGTTTTCCAACTCATCATTGCTTGCTGCATATAAGATAGTGGATAGAATTGTTTTTTAATGGAAGAAACAAATTCATTCTAGGTAGAAAGAATTTTACCATCCTTCTTCAAATCAACTTGTGTCTTTCCTTCACACGACACTAAGGCAGTTCCTCAAAGGCAAACGCTAGCCAGCTGAATCTTTCTCCTTTATGAATTGATGTTCTGCACCCTATAATATACATCAATCTATCTAATCTAGTTATCTAGCTTTTCTGCACTTAATTCACCAAAATAAATTGGTAAATCAAATTTAACATCTAATTTAATCACAACAATTTTCTTCTTTTTCTTTTCAGGGCTAGTTTTATGTGAAGAAGATGATGAGCATGGTGATGATGGAGTAGATGGTATAGAGGGCTTATATTCTTTCCCTTTGCCTTATAGATGGCCATCTAGAAGAGGTTCCTCTACTCCTTTTTCTGTTTGAGATGCTGAAGTACTTTCACCTCTCCCTTTCTTAAATTATCTATAAAGCTCTTCCACCATGGCTCTCATGGTCATGAAACTATCCATGAACTAAGAGTCTAATTCTGATGAGGTTTATTGTGTCATCCTCATCTTAGGATAGACTCTTACAATTTTTGGATTAGTCTCAACAAGTTCTCCTTCTCCTAGTTTGAGCTTTGATCTAGTTAGCATTCAACAATCCAACACAAGCTTGTCTAACCTTAGCAAAATTAATAAGGTATTAGAGACTCATGTGCATGGATTTTTCTATGTTACTTTGTGCAATGGATCGATAAGATTGCGAAATACATAGATAATGAAGCAGTTAGAGAACATAATAGACAAACACACTAAAACACAACAAGTTTAATAAGGAGTTCACCCAACACTCCTAGGCTACGTCTCCTGGTCCAACCTTCAATGTTGACCTCTCTATTATGTCTTCAAAAATAGATTTTTACAAAAGTGAGCTCAATTTGAGTCTCACATAATAGATACAAAACAATAAGGCTTTACTTGGATCCCCCAAGTCTTTCTGAGTACACAGACTCTTCTCACTAACTCTTTGTCTCTGTTTCTCTCTGTCTCAGTACTTCCCTTCTTATGTTTTCTCTCTGTCTGTGGCTTTAAAGGCAATTGGCGTTTTCTATTCATTTCTCCTCCTCGGGCTCTTTGGAAGAAATGGCTCATATGTCTAAATTTCCATATGCATCAGCAGTTGGAAGCTTAATGTATGCAATGGTCTGCACAAGGCCTGATATTGCACATGTAGTGGGGGTTGTAAGCAGGTACATGAACAATCCAGGAAAAGAACATTGGATGGTGGTGAAGTGAATTCTCGGGTATTTGAGAGGTACCACAAATCAAGCATTATGCTTTGCTGGTTCAAACATTGCTCTACAAGGATATGTTGATGCATATATGCCAGGTGATAGAGATAACAGGAGGAGCACTTCAGGATATGTATTTAATGTAGGTGGAATAGCTGTTAGTTGGGTTTCAAAAATCCAAAGTGTTATTGCACTTTCAACAAAAGAAGTAGAGTATGTTGCTACTACAGAGGCTAGTAAAGAAATGATTTGGTTACAAAGGTTTCTTGATGAATTGGGTAAGAAGCAGGAGTTGGACAGGTTATACAGTAATAGCCAGAGTGCCATACATCTTGCAAATAACTATGCATTTCATTCCAAGACTAAACATATATAGCTCAAGTACCGTTTCATACAGTCAGCATTGGAAGATGGACAGTTGAAGCTGGAAAAGATACACACTAGCCAGAATCCTGCAAATATGTTAACAAAAGTTGTAACCAGGGAGAAATTGAGAATCTGCTCAGTTTCAATTGGTCTTCAAGTATGATGAAGAAGATGAGAAACAACCAGGTCCAAAATGGAATCGCTGTCTAGTAAATGAAGCAGTGGTGGATTTTCTATAATCAGTCTCCAAATGGAAGATTGTTGGATGTCGAGCCTGATTATCTTCTGTATTCAAAGGTTTTAGTCAGATGTATACCCTAGCAAGGTCGTTCATTAGGTAGATGATCTGACGGTAGAAGTTATGTTTAATTTAGGGTTTTTTTCCCTAGAAGGCAACCCCTCACTATATATGAGGGAATTGTATTGTGTCTATATGGTATCTGTATTCTGAGTGAGGAAGAGAGAGGAGATTGAGAGCAAAGAGGGTGTTACAATGGATCTGTTGTAGGTTGTATCTCTTCTGTTTGCTGGATAATATAATAAAAGAAGGACTGGTTGTTTCTCCGTGGATGTAGCCCAAATTAAGTGAACCACGTATATCTATGTCTCTCTTGTTTTATGCATTTTTTGTGTTTATAGTTCTACAATATTTTATGTGTTCCATTGCTCCGTAATATATAATTTTCTAATACTTGTCCATCTGTTGTTGTCATGCGGAGGGGTATTGTCTATAGGTCATAGCTACCATATTCTTCTCTCCCTGGTGGTGTATCATCAGAAAAATAAATTTCCTAGTTTTGGAAATGAGCTTATTGCATTGTTTTATAGTGACCAAAGAGATGGTGGTAGACAGTGCTATCTCTGGTGTCCTATACAATTTATTTCCTAAGGTAACAATAACAGCGCAAGGCCTTGACTCATACACAACATGCAATTTCCACAAGTATGGTTGGCCTAATAATACATCTCAAACATCAAGAGGAGCAACGTCACAGAAGACCTCATCCATGAAGTTCTTGATGCTGTATGGACAGTGGCATTGTTGGTTGATGCCAAGATCTTGTCTTTGGTGAAGCCACCTGATGGTGTACGGTTGTGGGTGTGTTGTGGTCGGTAAGCCCAGTCACTTCACAACCTTTGCTGAAATGAGGTTCTTTTGGATCCCGCTGTCGATAATGAAGTATAACGAGGAACCATTTACCCACATATCAAAGTGGAAGAGGCACTCCTCCTCTTGTTGATCTCCGGATTCCTCCTTCTAGATATTCATGGCGGAAATAGTGACGTTGGGATCCGCATCGATAATATACTTCCCTTTATCATTCCCCTTGTTGGGTTTTGACTCAGAGTCGAAACGTGCATCAAATTCATAAACCTTCAACTTGGCCACTGGTGACTACTCAGCCCGACACTCACTTGTGTTGTGAGTGGAGCTCTTATGGAACTCACTCCATTATTCAGTGTCCTTCTTTGGCTTCACAATGTTATTCTTTGCTTGAAACTTTGGCAGGTTGTTCTGGGCTGCCATGCCTTGGATTTTTTCTTTGTTCTATGCTTTGGTGGCACCTTTCCCTTGCTTTGGATTCGCAAGTCCAAAGTATCACTTTTTCTGTTTAAGATTCTTCTCGATCTTGATAGCGTATTGGTACATCGCGTCGAGCAACGAGATGTCCAGGAACTCCATCTCATCTTGGATGTGCCTGTGTAGGTAGCCGCGGTAATTAAGTACCAAATGTTTCTCATAATCCTTAATACCCATCTTCATGTGAAGGGTATGAAAAACATTGATAAACTTCGGCATGTCTTGGTCTCTTCCCTGCTGCAACATGGTCCACTTTATGTATTTATCCTGATAGCTCCTAATAGGGTAGTACTACTTCTTGATGGTGTCCCAGAATGAAATCCAAGTGGGTGCACTGAAAATATTGAGGGTGTACTTTCATCCTTCTACTCACAGAAGGTTTCCCTCCAGTCCTTAATGCAGGGGGCAGCCTTGAGAAGAGAAAAAGTAATCTTTTCCAATATGGAAAAATCATGAACATAAATATATCCTTATAGCAAATTTAACCATTTATCTATGGAGTCTACATCTATTTGGCCCTCAAATATGGGAATGTCAAAGTTTACGTGTACCTTAAAAGGAGTGGCACCTCCAAAGTGGCCATTAGGCACCACCGGTGGGCAACGGTTGAAGGATCTGGGCAAAGTTATCCATCATCGCATTCCTTTGTTTCTTGAGGGCCTCCTTGAGCAATATTTTGATAGGATCTCCTGATCCCTTGCCTTTCTTTTCTTCCCCTATTGGTGTTCATCAGGGTTTGCGAGGCTGATCTTGCAAAGGTTCAACCAAATCGAGCCCTAACTCCTTATATCACAACCTCGTTGGGGAAATGCAAAGAAAAACAGAGAAAGACTAGACAAAGCTCATACCACTAATCCATATTTAAACAGGAATGCAAAAAATTACATATATGAACATAAATAAAAAGATGCAACAACACTTCATTTCATTAATATCAAATATTGAAATATGCTTACATACATAATGGAAATGAGACTAGCTTGAGCGATGGTAACTTATCTCTAAGAAGAGATGTGGCAGCTACATGCCTATGAACTATGTTACAATGAGGCTTGAAGGCTTATTTATTATTGAGAAACAATGGAAAACCCAAAAACATCCAAAAACCTAACCCTCAGAGATGAAACGCCAAACTATGGGCCCCATTAGGGCAAATTGGTACATCAACTTCGTGAGGTCGTAAATTTGGCATAAGATCTCCATTTGACATAAATGATACCTCTTTAGAAAGATCTATTTGAGGACTACAACTGTTGATCATGAATATCAAGTAGAAAAGTATTATTTTCCACTTTTTATTTCCCAAATAAACGCCATTTACGGCCTCAAAATGACTCCAAAAGTTCAGGACCTGAAAGAGTACCAAAAATAATAAACTATGCTATAATTAACGAAATTGAAAAAATGAAAGAAACAATGCTGGGGGTCCACGTGGAATAGATGGGTGGCCACCAATATCCACTTGGATAAAATATCATATGATGGATATAAATAAATACCAAGTTAGGGACCTAAAAAATTCCCAAAAACCAATTATGATATTGTTTATTGACCCAAGAACCCAATTACAACCACTAGTTAGAAGGAGATACATTTGTGTGGACTAGTGCACCTACAATATTTTTAGAAAACATTGGATGCATATGTAGTTTATGGTATTTGACAATCCTCCCTATAATGATAGGGGTGTACCTCTTTATTTCCATAGGAAATTATGGAAAATGTTTTTGTTATATTTCCATGTCAACTACTTTGACATTTATGAATTCCACAGGGTGGGTTATGGGTCCACGAGATAAAGAAAATGTTAGAAATGATCCTTTGTTAGATCCTCATCCTTGATCCAAATTGGATCATTAGATAATTTATCATCTCTCTCAATGCTTTTAGAGTGGAGAAAAATAGAGGAATATAACAACTACCTAGTCCCTTAAGGCCTAATGAAGGATATGTGACATTGGTTTTTTTTACTCCTTTTTCAATTCAATACTCTTTTTCAAATCGTCATTTCAAGCTACTCATTGATAAATTTCTAGAAATATGAACTATATTGAAATCTAATTTTTAACCATTGAGATTTGATCATTTGAATTTTTTTATCCTTAACTCCATGTGAGTGCTATTTTGCAATTACCAAGTGGTAGATAGTGTGACGTCTCTAATCCCTTTGTCATTATTGAGATGATACCATATCAACATCAAAACCATTTAACTCTGTTATGTCATCTAACCCAAAGATTAATTATCTTACAATAAATTATCTTATAAATAATAATAATATAAATACTTTAATTACCACATGGGTTCAAAACTAGAGGGTGTTATAGTATGTATGCATTGATAAACTTAGCATTCAAATCGTTACACAGAGGTGGGTCCCTTGTCCCACAAACAAGGGGTTCTCATACACTAATTTTGTGTCTGGCTTGGCTGTGATCTTAAAAATTAGATAATTATTATTATTATTATTATTAAGTCGTGTTAAGAAAAACCATATCAATAAAATTGTGTTTTCATTACTATTAATTTAACTTGTACAACTTATAATATATAAATTTACAAATAAATTACCTATTTTGTATAATAAATTATTTTTTAATAGTTAATCGAATCTTATCACAGCTTCCACTTAAACTACTTAAATGAATTAATTGTACAATTAACATTGAATCATGGTTAAAGACAAGCGTTGTCATTATGGTATTTCTTTGCCTTTGAGTCCATATGAACAGGCTTATGAAACCTAGGTGTCTTTCACCGACCCGCTTTCAACCAAAATCGACCAAATGAATGTGGTCCATGAGGACTCATTTTCTACATCATCTTCAGCGTTAATAACATTTCCCGAGGTTGTCTCATCTGACGAACACCTTCGTGAGATCCTATGCGTAGACGATTTACCATGGGAAGATCTTTATCATAGGTCTTCGTTCTTAACCTGAAGATGATTGTTTTGAAAATGATTTCTCATGTTTAGAAATAGCTAGAATTGCTAGGATTGTTAGAATAGCTAGGATTTTTAGATATTCATGTCGATCCCTCGAAAGTAGAAGCAATCATCAAATTTCCTCCTCCTTCGAGTTTACGCCAACTCCAAAAGTTTGCAAGGGAAAGCAAACTTTCTACGACGATTCATTCCGAACTACACTGAGGTCACTAAGGGTTTTACCCGGTTGTTGAAACAAAATGCTCAATTCTTTTGGGACGAGATTGCTCAGCAGTCTTTTGATGCTCTCAAGCACGCGTTGACCCATGCACTGTTGCTACATCCTCCCAATTACAACCAGGATTACTTCTTATACCTCGCCGCTTCGCATTCCACTATTGGAATGGTGCTAGTACAGGAAGATGAATTCGGAATAGAGCATGTAGTATATTATCTCAGTCGGACCTTGAATCCCACCGAGTTAAAATATTCACATGTGGAGAAATTGGCCCTAGCAGCTGTTCAGGCTGTCCAGTGTTTTCGTCACTACATCTTACTTCGCAAAACTACTGTGATTTCCGATTGCAACCCCATGATTTACATTTTAACTAGAC